>JBBBDQ010002037.1:55000-72500 GCA_037127315.1 Ascarosepion bandense | reverse complement strand
GTCCTTTTAACAGAGGGCCTCGAAAATGTGAAGTTTTTCATTTTTCTTTTCAAAGTAGAGTATACTTGTATTATCAAACAATATTTTCTGAATTGTGAATGTGGATAAGAATGTGTCTTTAACTAGGGCATATATCCACGTATGTAGTGTAAGTCTCCCCAATACTGTTATGGTTGCGAAACTCTCATATATATTTCGATTTTTTTGTCGGAGACACAGTCTTTCAAAGGAGATCTAAATTGATATTCACTGTTGATCTTTTGCAGAGCACTAGTTGACAGAGTGCTATTGCGGATGTTAAATATATAGTATTAAATTTAGTATAGCATATAATAAGTTTTATTCATTTACGGATATATTTATGATATATTAGTGCTTATAAGTTGTTGTTTTTTTTTTTAGAATTTCTTTCATTTTGTTTGGTGTTAGAATGTATTTGATTTGGTGCAATTTGATATGTTTAGGGTTATTAAAGGAATTATTTTTTCTGCTTTATTTATGTTAAGATGTCTAATAGCTCTTCTGATTTGTTCATCTGAGACCCGAAGGCGAATTGGCAGGGCAAAGGACGTATTCCAGAAGCTGAGTAGAGTATTGAGAGACGGGAAGGTATTGATAAAACAATGAAGAAAGTACTGAATTTATATGTGATATCTGTTCTTCAATGTGGAAGTGAATGCTGGGCAGTATCATCAAAGATGAAGGAAAAGCTTGAAGCAAATAAAATGTGGTTTTACAGAAGGATGTTGCGAATATCATGTATCGAGAATGTGAGCAATGATCATGATTTGGAATTGATGGAAACAAAAAGGAAATTAATACTAAACTTCAGGAAACAACAGATTAAAATCCCGGGGCATGTAATGAATAAGAAGAGCTTGGAGAATCTGGTTAGCTAGAGGAAAAAGAGACAGGCTTAAGAGCGTATAAAATACATGACGGGGCTGAGTAGGTGGATGGCAGAGCGGGATTTGGGTGGGGTAACAAAAGAAAGATTGCTAAGAGTGACCAGGGATAGGGAGATGTAGATGACCATGATCCCCTACGTCTTGAAAGAACATGACACGTAGTAGAAGAAGAATATATTCATCAACAATGTAATTGGGGAGGACATTATTAGAGATTGATGTTTTGTAATTCAGTGTAAAATATTTTTTCGTGGAAGAGTTAACTTTTGCATGTTTTAATACATTTTGTATATTAGCTGTTTTGTAATATTTAGGACATTCACTTTTATAGGAAGGAGTGTTAGTTTGTTTTTTATATGGGAAGTTAGTAAATGTGTTACTATTGATGATTATCAATAAATTTAGAAAAGGAATTTTATTGTTATTGTTATTGTTATTGTCATATAAGAATTTAAGAAAACAGATTTTTCGGAAGTTTTCTTGTAGTTTATGTATTCCATCTATCTTTTTGATTAAGAAAAAATATAATCTACATATTTTACGTAGATGGAGGTTTTTTCAGCTATTAAATATCTAATTTTCATATAAAATTTGTTAAATGTTGGTCCCAGTGTAGTGAACAAAACAAGATCTACATTTAGAATTCAAATCTTACTCATTCTCGAATTTAAAAACTTTGCTTAACACACAAAAAAACTTGCGAAATGAACACCTCGATGCGAAATGTTTGTCGCCTAATGAAAAGGCCAGTCAACACAGGAGTTAATTCCCAAACAAAATAAAAGACGAGCAAGTTTTAATGTTAGTCTGAGTGTTAAGAGATGACGAGCAATTAACACCTACTCTTGACAAACGTCAAGCGATCGTTATCATTATTGCCTCTCTATCTTTCTCTCTCACCGCTGACCTTTCACCACTTTCTTCTTCATCTCTCACCTGTATCCTTCTGCCTTTCACCATTCACACTGAGCGATAACTTCAAAGACATTCCTACCAAACCAACGCTCATACATACATACACACATACTATGAACTCTTGATACCCTTAACTTTCTCATTGAACATTAATTTCTACAATTCCTGTTATCCTTTTCCATCAATAAATTTAAATTTTAACATGCAAAATGTATACTTTTATTCTTCCACAAATCCATACATTCCAATCTTCAACTTGCTGCCAATGCTTTTTCTGATCTACATTAACAATCTCCTCGATGTAATAAAATCCCAAGTAGGCATGAACGCTGGCGACACCACCGTTTACTTTCGCCTTGATAAAAAATCTGCTGGGGTTGACAAAGTGAACATCGCTGCCAAGCTTGAGGACATCCAATATGTGGTGGATTGGGGTAAGAAATGACTCGTAAATTTTAATGCTGCCAAAACGAAGCTGCTTTCTATTAACCATCGTAGACAATCGCTCCTACTCCATATTAGCATGGATCAGGCTAGCCTCCCTGAGAATAAAACACTACGCCTCCTTGGACTAACACATTCAAGTGAAATGACTATATTGAATCTACAGCTAAATCCGCTACTAAAAATGTCGGTTCACTGTGAAGGGCCAAGAAGTTTTTCCCCTCTGAATCCATCCTGCACATATGTACATTTACCATCCGCACATTTATTGAATACTGGTCGAGTGCCCTGCTATTCAGCTTGGGGTTCTTGACCATATCCAACGGAGAATCTGTAATGTGATCAATACTGACTTGGCAGCTCGGCTGCAGTCACTTTCTCACCGGCGTGACATGGCCTTCCTCTGCCTCTTCTACAAATACTTTCACGGCTTCTGCTACAATGTACTTAGCTCACTATTGTCCCACGTATGAATTTACACGAGCTACTTGACTAGCAACTAGGTCCCACCATTTTAAAGTGAAACCGATAAAATGTAACCGCAATTTCTACTCTAACAGGTTCTTTTCTCACACTTTACGTGTCTGTGGAATTATCTTCCGTATACTTGCTTCCTCGACAGCTACAATCTTCAGGAATTTAAATGTAAATCAATAGACATCTCCTTTCTCACTAACTCGCATCCTTTTCTCTCAAGCTCTTTTCTCCATCCACTCCACCTCCATTACACCGGTATTCTCATCCGTATATTACCCTCCTCCTGACATCCCCTATAATCTACCCCTCTCTCTCATCACTTTCTCCTATGTAACCCCCTGCGCAACAAATAGTGTCTCTTTTTCCGTTTGCATACAAGGTGCTGGCGTTTCCATTGGTTCAGTTCTGGTGAAGCCGTAAGGAGATGGTTAATGTTTATTAATTCGAACTAGTTTCATACATAACCGAACTCCTTACAACTTAGGTTTTTCGTTGTCATCAAAAGGTTTTATTTTGTTTTTATTTTTTAATTATTTCACCCCAAGCAAGTTTATTTATTAGCCCCCACCTCAAAATTCCAGTATAATTTCCTAACATACTCGTTTGTTTCTTATTCCGATCTGAAAAAAAAAATCCTGCAATAAAAAAATTAAACGCATCATGCAAAGTGAACAACCGAGCTGCCAAGTCAGTATTGATCACATTACAGATTCTCCGTTGGATATGGTCAAGAACCCCAAGCTGAATAGCAGGGCACTCGACCAGTATTCAATAAATGTAAAAACAAATATGTTACGAATTATAACACACTGTTATCTTAATTATCACACTGTTATTGCATACATGTGTTATAGGTTCGCGGCGTACAAAACTCTAAATATGTGTAGAAAACTGTGTATATGAATTAGCAGTAGGAAAAAAGAAAGTTTGCATTCCTTTTCTTTCATCAATTCAGTTCCGTGGTTGAAAGATGTTTTTATACCAGGGATATAACCATTTCCATAATTGGGATATGTAAACTGAAAGATTTTCATTTTTTCTACAAATCACCCATTATCTAGTGAGTTACTTTAAGTGATGTAGTATTAACCCTCTATGATTCGAGACCACGACGTGATATTATTTAACCCTCATTAACTGTTGAAACACACGTAAATTTATTTACGTCCGTTAACAGGTCACTTAATGTGATAATTACATAAACCCCATTTGTATCATAAACATGGAAATATTGTTCCTTTTAGTAAAAGTGGACAAATAAAGTTAGTATGTGTTATGGTGCCCTTCTACGAGGAATGGACTCTTCTTACTATATATAATTACCTCCTTGACTTTCGGAGGCAGTCACGCACCGCAGTTTTCTCCCTTGCGTATTGTCGAACTCTCTGCCTTCGGGCGGAGAGTAATAACACCGTCGAGGAGTAGCGTCTCGTCTGTGGAAAATTAGATAAATTTTTACCCGGGCTATATGACATGGATTATCAACATTAAAAAGGCATTGTGCCACATTTTGTCTTAAGCGGGGAGGCAACTAAATACTGTTAAGTACGGCAGTTATTAGGACAGCTAGTGTGCAGGTAAAGCCAGCTACTAGTCAGGCAATAAGCAGCGTGATTGTACCGTTCAGACTTACTTATTTCTATTTACTAACACTTATTTTGTATATGTTTTTGTCATACTAATACACTGTTTTGAGCCAACCTTCTGTGTTTTGTGTCTTACTTCTGGCCAAACAGGTCACTACAACTTTTCAGCGAATTTTCTCCACAACAACTCCAAAACAAATTGGCGACGAAGGTTTGAGTTAAGATTTGCCCCAGCAAAATAGCGACGAAGATCCACAACAGTGTCAATGTTTTTAATACTAACTGCCAGTATAGCCCGGCGTTACTCTGGTGTAATGGAAGCTTTTTCCATAGTCCTGGAGCTCAGATTCAGCCTAAAGAATATTTGTGTGAAGTTTGGTGAGAATCGGATAAAAATTGTGGATTTGTATAAAGTACATACAAACAGATAAACAGACACCCACACAAACATATTGCTATTTATATATATATATATATATATATATATATATATATATATTATCGATCTTCTGCACTATTGTAAGAACTGCAACCTGGAAATTTCTCATTATCGTTCCTCATGTCTTTGTCTATGAGTATATCAAATTTGATTAAAATCGGACCACTCCTTCTATAACCCGACTTTTTCGATTATCGATTTTCGATATTTATCGAGGATACCTCGACACAAAACCTAGCTAAGAACACTCGCAGACGCTTATAGTTCAACTGTGCAAATTTTCAAGAAAATCAGTTCAGCCGTTTCGGAGTCTATAGGTAACGGACGCACACACACAGACACACACACATATACACACAGACAATGTTCCATTTATAAATAAGCTTAAATACATGGCGATTTTTTAAGCGTAGGATCGACCTCACAATTAGGTCGTAACTGTTCTAGCGAGACAAGCTTGCTAACTATTACACCACATCAAAATGCATAGAAATTGTTTACTACGCGTAGCTCAGATGTGGCACAAGGTTGAAAGTGTGAAGCGCTCAGTTAGGATAGAACTCACTATTAAGTCTGTAACTGTCTAGTGAAACAAGCTTGCTATTAAGTCACGTCAAATTTCACAAATGATTTTCTAAACTTAGTTTAGATGTGACATAAGTCTGAATCAATACTAATATATGAAAGAAAAGTTTTCAAACATTAAGTGCTGACATTTAATATGACGAACAATAATAGAAAAATTAAATCTGTGTCTCACTTGTATGTTTACATCAGGATGCTGAGTTCAGTTTTATTTTTTATTTTATTTGGAGTTTAAATTAAAAAAAATAGTTAAGAAAATAAACTTTAAAACTGATTTCATTTTCATAATTACGTGATAGACTAAAATTATTGTTTACATATATACTATATTAATTTTATTTGATCAGAATTTAAGCAAAACAATCAACTGATTATGATGAGTCTTTTCGAACAAATTGATTTTCCTCGATAAATAAATATTCTTCTTGATTGATAAATGTGACAAGCCGTAAAATATATACACTTATATTGACGAATAACGTCCTTTTATTCTATGTACTATGTCTCGTCAGGACGTAGGCGATCATGGCTTTCGAAACCTCCCTATTCCTAGTAGATCTTGGCGGGCTTTCACCTGTTCTTCTTCTTCTATGTGCCTTGTTCTTCCAGGACGTAGACGATCATAGCTTTCCACGTCTTCCTATCCCTGGTGGCTCTTAGCACGCTTTCTTCTGTTATACCACGTAACACCCGTTCTGTCATCCACCTGATCACGTCCTTCAAATATGTTATCCGCTGGTTTCCTCTGTCTCTTTTTCTCTCTATCGGGCCTGTTAGTATCAGGTTCTCTAAGCCCTCATTTCTCATTGCATGTGGCAGGAACATGAGTTGTCTTTTCCTGATGCTCACTATTATTTTTCTTTTCGTTGACATTCTTTCCAACGCCTCATCATTGCTCACATGCTCGGTCCATGATATTCGCAGCATCCTTCTGTAGAACCTCATTCCGCTGCTTCGTTTTTTCTTCATCTTCAATGATATTGTCCAACATTCACTGCCATATTGAAGAACTGATATCACATAGCAATCCAGTACTCTCTCCTTTGTTTCTAATGAAAGTTTCCTGTGTCTTAATACTTTGCTTAACTTCTGGAACGCCATGCCAAGATGCCTTTGGATCTCTGTGTCACACTTTCATCTCCTGTAGAACGCTTCCCAGGTATTTAAATCTTTGTACTTGTTTGATTCTAGTATCTCCCACCTGTATTTGGCATTTTGGGTTGCTCTTTTTGCTGATAAAAGAATTAGTGTTCGTATTTATTCGGCATAATTATAAGCCACTTTTATATTTGATATTGGTGCTTTTATAGTATTTGATCGTGGTCTCGTATGTGTCGTAGTCAGTTTGAATGTGTCTTACCTCGGTAAGAATATATTTATAGTTAAGAGTTAAGTATATGGATCAAAATCAGATAAGATGAATAGAATAAATAAAAACAAGAAAACAGTGTGTTTCACTTATAACAAACTTCTACAGAGATTTAATAAGGACGAAAAGTTATAAGCATTCGGCTATTTATTGAAACAATTTTTTTCTTAACCCTTTGGTTTTTTTGGGTTTTTTTTGTTGTTGTTGTTGTTTTTTGTATTACTTTTCTTCCTTTTCGCCGCCTTCAATCGATATTCTTTCATTTTTCATCTTCCGTTTTTTGTTTCTCTCTCTTTCTTTCTCTCTCTAACTTTCCCTCTCTAACTTTCTCTCACTTTTTATCTCTCTCTTTCTCTATTTGTATCTCGTTATCTCTCTTTCACTCTCTATCCCTTCCCTCTCTTTCTCTCTATCTCTCTTTTTTCTTTCTCTATCTCTCTTTTTCAGTCTCTCTCTTTTGCTCTCTATCTTTCTCTTTCTCTCTTCTCTCTCTACCTTTCTCTCTCTCTATATTTCTCTTTCTCTATTTCTCTCTCTTTCTCTCTATTCCTTTCTCTCTTTCTTTATCTTTCTCTCCGTCTCCCTCTTTCTCTCTCTATCTCTTACTTTCTTCGTTTACGTTCTGATTTTCATCTCTTATTCTTCACACCGTGCAACCCTCGTTCTACCATCGGCCGCTCAAGCCAGTCAAGTACATTACACGCCGTTTTCATTTGTCTCTCTTTCCCTCTATCTAACCTGTTAGTATCAGGTTCTCCAAGCCCTCCTTTCTCATTGCATGTCTCAGGGACTTTAGCTGTCTCTTCTTGATGCTCAAAATTAATTTTCATTTCGTTTCCATCCTCTCGAAAACTTCATCGTTGTTCACATCTTTGGTTCATGATAACCTCAACAACCTTCTGTAGAAACACATTTCGGTAGCTTCAAGTTTCTTCTTCATTTTTGACGAGATTGTCCATTATTTACTGCCATATTGAAGCAATCCAGTACTCTCTTCTTAGTCTTCTCTCTTTCTCTATCACTTTCTCTCTCTATCCCTTTCTTTTTCTTTCTCTCTCTCTCTCTCTTTTTCTCTCTCTATCTCTCTCTTTCTCTCTCTACCTCTGTCTCTTTTTCTATCTCGCTCTTTCTCTTCTTCTCTCTTTCTCTTTCCACCTTTCTCGTGTCACGTAATATATTTTTACACATTCAGGCCTGATAGTTTGGAGTCGCCATCTAGATTCCGCAGAATCGCCTAAAATTGAAAGTTGCCACTCTTTTTTAAAACGCGGCGTCCACAAAGCACATGTCAGCGGTTACTTCCCCTGTTACGGTACCAATGCCTACAAGTACAGTAGTGGAGAAAGCTGAAGGTTAATGGCTGATCGCTGGTAACGGTAGAGAGAAGCTCCAGACAGTGGCATTTATATCCTTCTTATTCAAAAACAGACACAAGGGAGAGATGCCCTGGCTACATGTGCACAGATATCTCAGCATTTGGAAAAAAAGCCCTAGAACACGCTGGCATTTTGTCTCTCAACCGAACCACATTCAAAAAAATACATAGCTTCTGCAAGGAATAGGCAGAGAAGCCCGTCATTTTTAATGCTCACTATTAAAAGAATTAAGTGAGAAGATCCGAGGAATGTTCCCAATGCAAAGAGAGTCCTGATAACGATTTCTTTAAGTTTATTTTCATGCACTTCCCATTTTTGGAAATTCCATTTTTTCTTCTCTGGTACCTACGTCAATTGCCATATTTTTTTTCACTTGATTTTCATCCATCTTTTCTTCTACATCTCCTGTACCTTTTTTTATTTTCTCACTGTTATCCCCTGAGCGCCAGGAACATTTCTGCCTTACTTTGGGTGAAATAATTGTGAAAAAATGTATGGATGGGTCAATAAGTGGTCTAGTTAAGTTTCATGCAGGAAAGCCACCCTTTCCCCATCCCCCTTTTGGCATTGTGCCACATTTTTACTTTTCTGTATAATAAATAATACTTTCTTCTCTGGCACTTTGTAGTCGGTCATTTCGCGTTTTGCTTTTGACTAGCAACAAATAAATTTTCGTCCACAACAGACTGACACTTTTTGGACGTCTGAGGTATTTTTGTTAAAAAATCTTACTGTAATTTTTTGCTTATTCCTTAAGTATTTAAGTCGATTACCTTGCTCTTGTGGTTTATTTCAGTTTTTATTTTATTTCTCCGGCTTTTTAACTAAATTATTTTTTCTTTTCTTTCTGGTGTATCATCAGAATGCTATTTAAGTTTAATCTTTTGTTTTATTTTTATTAAGCGTTCTTTTTTTTTTATTTCTTTTATTTTAAACAACTTTTTTCCAGGGATAATTTTTTTTCTTCTGTGAAGTCCTTTCACACCGTTTTCTATTATTCCCCCATCACCTCTTAGAGTGTATGCTTTTTTCAATTCGAATTTATTTACTTTCAATATTTTATTCTGATTAAACTTTGTCAGTAATTTCTTGTAGTGTTATGGTTTTTGGGTTTGTTGTTTGACTAAAATCAAACGTGACTCTTTGTGATTTTTGACTTGTTTATTTTATTTCCGTTTTTACTTTCATTTTTTTTTTTACTTTAGCGTTTAGATTTTGTTAAATTGTTTTATTTTCTATTTTTTGCAGTTTGTACATTATATTTGTAATATTTTGGTTCAGTTTTGTTTTATATCTTTTCACATTTCTTTATTTATAAAAAAGACTAATATTTATTTTTGTTGTTGGCAAGAAAAAAATTAATAGTAAAAGAACTCTCTCAAAAAATCAAATCAAAATAAACGGAAAAAAAACTTTAATGATGGTTGAAAAAGATTCTCCGGTAATGAAAAAACTTCTGGAATATTTTCAAAACGAGACAGAGTTGTAGCTTTGAAACAAAAATAACGTTTATTGATGTTTCCAAACGGGGAAAAATGAAGAAGAAAACAATATAGTGACAATATTAGACAAAAAAAAATAATATGGTGTCTAAAAATGTCAATTGTAATAATTTAGACAATCAGAATTCGACGTACAATAATGGTGTTCAGGAGAAATGTCAAAGAGAACGTTGAGGCCACAGAATCGCTCCCTTATCAAAATTAACTATCCAAATTCATAATCAATATGGTGAAATTCTTACAGAGAGCTATAATTTACGCATATCTTTTGGTCGACCTTAAAGTTTTTATGAATTTTGAGAAAAGAATTGGGTTTGAATACGTGGTCGACAAGCAATCCGCGCCAAATTTGTCGATCCACAAAAGACGCTGTTATTGTTATGAAGTTAAGCCTAAAAGAGTGATAAAGGGCCAAAGTTTTTACAAGTTCGACATACAGCTACCCACGCCTGCCGATTGGTTAGATGCTTTCAACTGTGATCTTACAAAAGACATCATGATAAGAACCAAATAAAAGGACCTCGTTCTAGTCTTCGAGGTTCCCTTCCAATCTTAGGAGAGCACTTGGCCACGTATATGGAGCAATAAGGTAAGATTCTCAGTGCTACCTTTGAGGACATGCACGCACGATGGAGATTCAAAATTATGTTCGACGGTATAACCTTCAGCTCTTTCACAATTGTCAATATGTTGCTTTCCAGAAAATGCCGGTCGTTGTAGGTTGCAAAAAAGCAAATTGATGGAAGAGTGGAGAGATTGATTATCTCTCCTCTTTCTGACCAGCAAAGGCCTCTAGAGTTCTGGCCCAAAGCGACTAAAACCTACTTCTGGTCGCTTCACCTGTAATGGAATGCAGCGACTTGTTATTAGTGTGATTAAACCCCCGGTCTTGTCTTGAGTGAATCTCCTATTTTCCAAAAAGCCTTTACCTGCCCTTTATGAGGTTGTAGAGCAGGGAAATAGGTGGTGGCTGGTAAGGCCAGTGGGAAGTACCAGACAGCGAGACTTCAGGACCTGGAAGTCCCCAAAGAAAAGGGATTGTACAGCCCCACTATCAGTTTTATGAGCGATGGCCCAGTCAAAATTTCAAAAAGAAATATCAGCTGTTGTTTGAAGAAAAAGAAAAAGAAAGAGAAAACCTGATAAATCTAAAAATGGACACAAAGCGAAAGCCTTGCCGCTATAAGTAACGGCCGTTTTTCTTCTACTCTGTATTCTCAAACATTCAAAAATCAATTTTCCCATCACCATTTGCGAGACCTAACTCAACACCCCATCTAAAAAGACAATGTTACATTCTCCTTTCCAAACTACCACGTCCAAACTCCGAAATCTACACCCACAAAAATTTATTCACAATCCCCACATAAATCTAAGTGAATTCATTGCTCATCAGCAGACATATCATCTAAAAAAGAACGAAAATAACAACTCCATATAAACTGGGGAAAGACGACTGCCGTGTTTACTAAGAAAAACTGTTGAAAAGTAAAAGAACTGATTATTCTAATAAACATGAATTAAATTAATGGGAAAGAAGTAGAAAACATGAAAAAGTTCTCAACTACAAAAGGGTACTTATGATGGTACGATCAGATACCAGTATGCGGTAGATAAAGGTGATAGTAAAGGAGGCCAATTCAGTCTTAAAATTAAAACTCCCAACTTCATTTATGTTCGACGAAGAAATAACAAAATTAAAGCAATAATTTTCATAGTGGCTCCCAGTTTTTGGACCCTGGCTGCCAGTCTCTTGAAGGCACCATCAAGACTGAGATGGGCACAGAATAAATGGGACAGGCCCTTAGTGTCCTTACCCCTCCAGATTTACAACCCTAATCTTGACTGATAATGGCACTCTAGTAATAAACGCCTGAGCGATCATGCCTCGGAAGTGACATGACTGACCAGGTGTTAGGGCGCCGCTCCTATTTGACTACAAATGGACTGTTCCCATTGCTATATATAGCAACGGTGGATTCTCTACAGCAGAGTCGTACAGAGTCTCTGGACGACTCTACGACACTGTTAGCTCTCTGCCTTCGGGCGGGGGGCGCTCTCTGCTTCCCAGCAGAGAGCATTAACCCAGTCGTGGTTCCGCCGAAGAGTAGAGACACGACTGGGCAAAAATAGACTGATATTTTTGGCTGGGCCATATAGCCCGGAAATCCCAGTCCAAACTGACCATGTGTCACATGTTGCCCTTACTGGGAGGGACAACTCAATAATGAGTCGTAAAGAGTCACTAGACTGAGGACTCTACGACACTGTCAGCGCTCTGTCTTCGGGTAGAGGGCGCTCTCTGCTTCCGAGCATTAACCCAGTCGTAGTTCCGCCGAAGGGTAGAAGCACGACTGGGGAATAATAGACAGACATTTTTTGGTCGGGCCATATAGGCCGGAAAGCCCAGATATAAACTGACCATGTGTCATATGTTGCCCTTACTGGGAGAGACAGCTAAATAATGAGTCGTAGAGAGTCACTTGAGAGTCTCTAATGAGTTACTGAAGAGTCAGTGCGAGTCAGTGAAGAGTTAGTCACACTTCCGGTGGCGTACCGGAAGTAATCACGTATACACACGTCTTATGACGGATTGGACCCTTGTATCTTTCTATTGTAAATATTACTAATCACTTCTGTACCTGCTAACTGTCTTTCCGCGGAATACAACTTATATTCTGATGCTGTTGTTGAGTTATTCATTTATACTTGGCGACATAACACCAGGCAGATGATTCTCCTCGCAGTAGGTTGCCATTAATTTATGTGGTAGACTGGTTGTTAATCAAGACTAGAGAACCCAGTCTGTTCTGCTGTTCAACCGATAGCTGGATGGAAAGTGAATGCAACAAATTCAAGTGGAATTCGAACTCGGCTCTGTCTATTTCACCTTCCAAGCCGTTATGCATTGCACTACAACGAACATCCGCATTCAGCCATTAAATATCCTAAATATCCTAATCTATATTCTGTTGTCTAATATTTGTTTTGTCCGAAATAATTTTTATTGTTCACTTGAGTTCAATTCGATCCCACTTTACAATATCTTTTTTACAAAAACGGTAAATTTAATCAGCGCAAATTGAAAACACTTTATCACTTTATATTTCATTACAAAAATTGTTTGAAAATGACAATGTTATACTTTACAGGAGAATAAGTAAATATGTTTTCTTTTCTTTTTCTTCAAGACTAAATGTAATCACCTCAATGTCATGATAATCGACGGAAAATATTTCACTTGAATTTCATTTAACGAAACGTAAAAAAAGTAATTTAATGTAAAACTGACATTACCGAAAACTATTTTCTTACAGTCGAACACATTCTAGTCTTGCAGTCAAAATCTGCTACATCACGCTTGAGATAAAACAATGATTCTTAACCTCATCTGTAAGGTCCATTTTTTTTAATTGTATGAACTCTCGAATCGGAAGTCAGGATTCGGGCCATATAGCCCGGAAATCCCAGTCCAAACTGACCATGTGTCACATGTTGCCCTTACTGGGAGGGACAACTCAATAATGAGTCGAAGAGAGTCACTAGACTGACGACTCTACGACACTGTCAGCACTCTGCCTTCGGGTAGAGGGCGCTCTCTGCTTCCGAGCAGACAGCAATAACCCAGTCGTGGTTCCGCCGAAGGGTAGAACCACGACTGGGCAAAAATAGACAAACATTTTTTGGCCCGGCTATATGGCCGGGAATACCCACTATAAAATGACCATGTGTCACATCCGGCTTTGCGTGGGAAGGCTAGTAAATACAGTAAATACAGTAGTAGAGAGTCACTTGAGAGTCTCTAATGAGTTACTGAAGAGTCAGTGCGAGTCAGTAAAGAGTTAGTCCCACTTCCGGTGGCGTACCGGAAGTAAACACGTATACACACGTCTTACGACGGATTGGGCTCTTGTATCTTTCTATTGTAAATATTACTAATCACTTCTGTACATACTAACCGTCTTTCCACGGAATACAACTTATATTCTGATTCTGTTGTTGAGTAAACTGAGTAGAGTATTGAGAGACATAAAAATTTCGCTGGAAACGAAGGAGAGAGAACTGTGTTCTCATGTGATGTCTGTTCTTCAATATGGCAGTGAGTGCTAGACAACCTCCTCAAAGATGAAGGAGAGATTTGAAGCAACCGAATCTGGTTCTACAGGAAGATGCAGAGGATTCCAAAGACAGAACATGTGATCAACGATGAAGGGAATGGAAGGGGATGGAAACGAAAAGAATACTAATATTTAACATCAGAAAAATGCAGCTGAAGTTTCTCGGTCATCTATTAAGAAAGGAAGAGTGACTCTCTACGACTCATTATTTAGCTGTCTCTCCCAGCAAGGGTAACATATGACACATGGTCAGTTTATATCTGGGCTTTCCGGCCTATATGGCCCGACCAAAAAATGTATGTCTATTATTCCCCAGTCGTGCTTCTACCCTTCGGCGGAAACACGACTGGGTTAATGCTCTCTGCTCGGAAGCAGAGAGCGCCCTCTACCCGAAGCCAGAGTGCTGACAGTGCCGTAGAGTCGTCAGTCTAGTGACTCTTTACGATTCTGCTGTAGAGAATCCACCATTGCTATATATAGCAATGGGAACAGTCCATTTGTAGTCAAATAGGAGCGGCGCCCTAACACCTGGTCAGTCATGTCACTTCCGAGGCATGATCGCTCAGGCGTTTATTACTAGAGTGCCATTATCAGTCAAGATTAGGGTTGTAAATCTGGAGGGGTAAGGACACTAAGGGCCTGTCCCATTTATTCTGTGCCCATCTCAGTCTTGATGGTGCCTTCAAGAGACTGGCAGCCAGGGTCCAAAAACTGGGAGCCACTATGAAAATTATTGCTTTAATTTTGTTATTTCTTCGTCGAACATAAATGAAGTTGGGAGTTTTAATTTTAAGACTGAATTGGCCTCCTTTACTATCACCTTTATCTACCGCATACTGGTATCTGATCGTACCATCATAAGTACCCTCTTTGTAGTTGAGAACTTTTTCATGTTTTCTACTTCTTTCCCAGTTATTTAATTCATGTTTATTAGAATGATCAGTTCTTTGACTTTTCAACAGTTTTTTCTTAGTAAACACGGCAGTCGTCTTCCCCCAGTTTATATGGAGTTGTTATTTTCGTTCTTTTTTAGATGATATGTCTGTTGATGAGCAATGAATTCACTTAGATTTATGTGGGGACTGTGAATAAATTTTTGTGGGTGTAGATTTCGGAGTTTGGACGTGGTAGTTTGGAAAGGTGAATGTAACATTGTCTTTTTAGATGGGGTGTTGAGTTAGGTCTCGTAAATGGTGATGGGAAAATTGATTTTTGAATGTTTGAGAATACAGAGAAGAAAAACGGCCGTTACTTATAGCGGCAAGGATTTCGCTTTGTGTCCATTTTTAGATTTATCAGTTTTTCTCTTTCTTTTTCTTTTTTTTCAAACAACAGCTGATATTTCTTTTTGAAATTTTGACTGGGCCATCGCTCATAAAACTGATAGTGCGGCTGTACAATCCCTTTTCTTTGGGGACTTCCAGGTCCTGAAGTCTCTCTGTCTGGTACTTCCCACTGGCTTTACCAGCCACCACCTATTTCCCTGCTCTACAACCTCATAAAGGGCAGGTAAAGGCTTTTTGGAAAATAGGAGATTCACTCAAGACAAGACCGGGGGTTTAATCACACTAATAACAAGTAGCTGCATTCCATTACAGGTGAAGCGACCAGAAGTAGGTTTTAGTCGCTTTGAGCCAGAACTCTAGAGGCCTTTGCTGGTCAGAAAGAGGAGAGATAATCAATCTCTCCACTCTTACATCAATTTGCTTTTTTGCAACCGACAACGACCGGCATTTTCTGGAAAGCAACATATTGACAATTGTGAAAGAGCTGAAGGCTATAACGTCGAACATAATTTTGAATCTCCATCGCGCGTGCATGTCCTTTTCAACTACCAGTCGTGTCATCAAAACGAAGAAACAAACTGGATCCATCAGTCAAAAAGATAAAATAAAATGATGTCGGAAAAGGAAAACAACGCCAAGAGACGACGTATACTTGATCAGGAAAAGTGTGAAAGATCCTAGGAAGACATTATTCGTTTTGTTTAAATCAATTTGCACAAGGGTGTTTGTGCGGAAGAGGATAGCAGTTGAGCCGGTATTATTGAAAGACAATCAAAGATTTAGAGAAAATTCATACGCCCAAAATAAAGAGAGGCTTAGAGATTTAGAGCCCCAGTTTAGGCGGATACGTGGGGAAGATTATGGTTAACCTTAGTCCTGAACTGGTTTAGGTTGTAGTGATCGGAAAGATAACGTGTTGGTAGTCGGTTACCCAGAGCAGTGGTTCGTTGGCGGAAGCTGCTCGACCGGAGCTGACTTCTCAGCAATGAACTACGAGGGGAGTGAGGATAGTTTAACTCAATTTGCCTAGCAGTCCGGGTTTTATCTGCGAATGTTAGAAATGGTAAAAATGGAAGGAAAAATAAAGTGAAAGAAGAAATAGGTAGTAAATCCAACTTCGAATTATATTAACATTTCAGCAAAGATGCTGTATTTTTGAGACACTCAGTGAGAAAGCCATGAACTGCACTAGCAAATCATATGCAAAACTAGTGGATATGATTTAACCCTCTAGGGCCATTCGTATCATATTTGATACAGTATTTCCCTATAAGGAAACATTTGGTATTTCCCTATAAGGAAACATTTGGTATTCATTGACTGAGCAGTCAGTACTGCTTTCATTTGAAATTTATAAAATATTTCTCTTAAAAAATTTTTCAGGAAAATATTTCTTTCAAGGCTTGTTTTCATACTGTATCAAATATGATACGAATGGCCCTAGAGGGTTAATAATGAACGTAAAACTCATTATTAAAACAAAATGACATTAATATTTTTTTCGTGTACAAATAATTACTTCATATCTCACATCTTTGGATATTTCGGAAACGAAAAACTAAAAACAGAGATTGCAATTCGGCTTTCAACAATAAGTGATTAGGGTATTGCAATTCACCACCCGTAGTGCAACCAATAATTTGACAGTAAAAAAGATTAGGTTCTTTGAAAAGTAATGTCCGATTTTAGAATCAACGTTTTAAAAATCAAACTCACCCCGTGCAAGGCAGTAAAGTCACTAAAACATTAGAGGTTACTGAGTGTGAAAGAATTAAAAATAAAAAACAAAAAACAAAAAACAGGATGATTATCAAGGAGAGAGAACAATACTAGAGTTTTCAGGAAGACAGTGGATAACGGTTGACATTGCATTTACATTTTAAAGATCCAATTGTTTGGCAACCATATAACCAGAAAAGTGTTCCACAAGCGAGAAGTGCAAAATAGAACTGTTAGCACAGAATTACGGTTACATTTAGACAATTCAATTGTAAGTTGATGAGACCTTGTTGCTAAACTAGTACATTTTGTGGTACAGTGGATATCGGCTCGGAATGAGAAACCGGGGAGCCGAGTTCGAATTCCAGTTGAATCCATTGTATTCACTTACGCGCAAATACCCTTGGGAAAGGTATTAATCCGTCTCTTCTTTCCAGTTATGGGTTAAATAGCAGGACAGATTGGGTTCTATAGCCTTGGTCGGCAACCAGTCTACCGCAGAAAGCAATGGCAACCTACTGCGGGATAATCTTCTGCCCAGTCAAATCTTCTGCCCAAGCATGTATCACGTATGGCACTTAACTGACTGACTATAGCGAAAAATTCATTAAGTCTATGTACCTCCGAAAAATTACCATCCAAGTATTTACCGAAATGCCACAGAAGACAAATTTACGGAGATGGGAAAGTGACTGAACCCGAGACGTTAGGTCAGAACCAATAATACTCCTGATCCTTTTGATTTTATCAAGAAACTCTAAATATATAGCGTGTGC
>JBBBDQ010002037.1:0-52500 GCA_037127315.1 Ascarosepion bandense | reverse complement strand
AGCTGACGTAGACGAACACTAATACTCGACAATGTTTACGTAATACAGGATTAAAATCTGAGCCCGAAGAAAACGAAACGGGTCTGGTATGAACACCATGCAGACCTGGTTACAGGCATGTGTGTTTTATGTGACCTTACAGTACGTATCAATGTTTACATAGTGCATGATTAAAAGCTGAACCTAAAGAAAACTGCATGGAATTTGTATAAACACCACGCAGACCTGGTTACAGACATTTTCATGTGGCATTGCAATATACACAGGTAAATCAAATGTAATTCCCCAGACATAAAAATAAAAGAAAATTTGACTTTCTTATTGACATAGCAGGTCCTGCAGATTGTAATGTCTTTGAAGATCTTAAAAACAGAAAGAGTGGCATATAATGACACCAAAAATACCACTTGTGGTTGGAGCCGTCAGATTAATCAGAAATTATTCTGATAGACCTATTGAAGGGATTCCTCATAGCCAATGCTGTAAAGTATTGCAAAAAAATATTCTCGCAAGTAAAGCTCACAGATTACGGAGAGCTTTATATGTTTAAAAAATGTATTTTCTTAGTTTGTTCGTTTTTTTTCACAAAATGATCAGTAGAAAATTTCATGAAGGTGATCCTGATATTACGTCTCTGTTTGGGATACGAAAAAAAACAAACAAAAAAAACCGACCACCACGACATCCACCACCATCACCGCCGCCGCCGCCACCACCAACACCACCACCACCACCACCACCAGCAGCAGCAACAACAACAACAAAAACAACAACAACAATAAAAAAAAAATAATAATAATAATAATAATAATAATAATAATAATAATAATAATAATAATTAGAAAGAGCAGTCCAAAACTGCAAACCTCCGCCAAGGCAATAACGACATCATTCAAGCGATTTGCATAAGATGATTATTAAAATGAGAAAAAATAACTGCAATGAAATTGAACGGTCCCAAGAGTGAAAATACAAAATAATGAACTCGGCTGCTCTCAAAATGACAAACACACTTAAAATGAAACAGAGAAGTTAATCCAGTATGTAAAATGATCAAGTAAAGCTAATTAAGTATCTCACATTTGAAAAGAAAATATACATTTTAATAAAACCGGAAAAATAATCCCGAAACTAATCGCGTACCGGATCGAACCCAAAATCTAATCTAATCATTTCGTACCAGTGATGAGGATCGCAACACTAAGAAAATAGATAATTCATTGACAATAAGATCTTCTCGTTCTTATCTTTATTGCCATATTTACGACGTTTCGGTGGTTGTCCGCTCCGGCCTTCTTCAGGCGATTGAAAACTCGAGCCGAACACTGGGGATCTGCCAATTGGATTCGTTACAGAGACGTAATATCAGGATCACCTTCATGAAATTTTCTACTGATCATTTTGTGAAAAACAAAAAACAAAGAAAATACAAAGTGAAAAAGTTTCATCCGAATTTATCTAGCGGGTCTTGAGATACTTTGATTAAAGGCAGACAATTAATCAAACCAAAAAACGCGACCGAATACAATACCTCCGACTAAGGCGTAGGTAATAATTTACCCAGAGTTAAAAGATACTTATAGAAAGAAAATACAGGAAGATGTGGAGGGTTATCCTCACCAAAGACCAGTAAAAGGAGAGAAACTTAAATATTTGTCTCTATTTATGAGATGAGGTAGTATTTACATTATTTACATTGTTTGGACTGCTGTTCTCATCTTTATTGCCATATTCACAACGTGATGTCTTCATCTTTATTACCATACTCCCGACACATGGCTCAGTGGATAAAGGCGTTTGTTAGATCCAGTGACTTGACCCAAAGTGTTATGAGTTCAATACTTCGCTAGAGCAGCGATGAACAAATAAATCAGAGAGCCGAGTTAAAGAGAGATAACTTGGACATGAAGAAGTGGCATGACTCATGAAACGAAAATAGTAGAACTCAAATAAATTACCTTCTAACATCTCGCTCTCTGTCTGTCTACCACTCGTTGGCGTGATCGGACGCGAGCCAGACGCAGGCAGACAGAGAAAAAGCAAAGGTTGTTACACGAAATAGGGCCATTGCGGACATTAGGAGAGGATTCATGGCACGCACGTTGGCGTACTCGGACGCGTGTCAGACGACTAGCCAGCCAGCCATCACTCGCTGGCCGTCTGTCGGACGCCCAGCAGCCGTCTACGGGGCAGGCAGGCAGCCTCGCACATTCGCACGCTATACGCTAATTGTCTACGAGATCGGGGTACCACACGTTGGCGTGGTCGGACGCGCAGCCGACGACAACACGCCGGCGTGATTGGACGCTTGTCGCACGGGCAGCCGACGACTACAGGCCGGCGTGATTGCCTCCATATGTCTCCTCGTAGTAAGGTAGCCCAGCTAATCTTCTGCATTCATAAGAGAGTACCTAATGCAGCAGGTCGGTTAGTCCACTTTACTATAATGGACCTGCCCAACATATTTTCATGAGTGGATGCTATTCTTTAGGTTTTATGTAGAGTGACCACACCAATCTACTTGCGTGTCAAATTACCAACAATTAATCAATATTGAACATGGCACTGCAGGCAGGATTCGAAACTGCGCGAGCAATTCCCATTGGATTTCGTATCCAATTGGCAGATCCCCAGTGTTCGGCTCGAGTTTTCAATCGCCTGAAGAAGGCCGGAGCGGACAACCACCGAAACGTCGTAAATATGGCAATAAAGATAAGAACGAGAAGATCTTATTGTCAATGAATTATCTATTTTCTTAGTGTTGCGATCCTTTGATGATTTCTACTCTTTACATCAAACTGAGGGTTTATAATGTTTTTTTCAATCTTTATTTTTTAAATGTCTTCGCATGTCAGACGATGATCGTTTATTTTTAACTTCGATGTTGAAAGTATCTGCAAAGAAGATGTGATCATGATATTGGCAAGAATCGATCGGAAAGTAGGGCGTAAAATCAAAGATGCTTTTATCTGATCGGACAATACACAGATCGGGTTTTGTTCTTTTTGTCAATTGAGTCTGGAATTGTACAGAAATGTGTCGCCGCATTTAGTCAGACAATCGATTTTTGTTCAAGTAAAATTTCAATGTCTTTCTATAAATAAGTAACGATCGCAGATATATAGACTGGACACTAATTTCGATTCGACTATTTAACTGTCATTGATTTCTTAGTTTAAGAAGTTTTACAGTTCTGTGTAGCTTGAGGGAGCAGAGTTTGAATTCCAGGTGAATTCGTTGAATTTACTTACCTTTTATTTATCGCACCTTCTTCCAGCTATGGGCTAAATAGCATGATAAATTGGGTTCGAAAGCCTTGGTTGGCAGCCAGTCTACCGCAGAAAGTAATGACAATCTACTACCGGAAAATCTACTGCCCGGTCAGTCATGCCTCTTTTGAGACATGATCGCCTAATTGTGTATGCCGTATAGCACTTAATTGACTGACTGAATATATTGGTTTTGAAAAACAAGTATTTTCCTGTATTGTGAAGGTGGACAGAAATATGTCTTTGAATGTTGTGTGCTAGAAATTTTATCTGATAAATAGAGTATAAGATGTCTGGAGAATGTTCCAGTCGTCATACTAATGTATCTATTAATTCTTTGTCAGAGATACTATAGAATACAAATCTTATATCATCTAACAATTAACTCAAACGAAATAAGTAAAATTGAGTCTGAAATTGTACAGAAAAAGTAAAATTGAGTTTAGAATTGTACAGAAAATCCGCAAAATCGGATCAAAACGACTAAAAACTTATTGGAAAAACCCAAACCAAGGCAAATTTCACAAGTCAGTGTGGAAAGTAAAATTCTGGATACTGAGTGAATAGGAAATAGCAAAGTGATCTCTGACGCCAGTTAATTTTTAACACCTAGAATTTTCGGTATTTGATTTTGATCCAGCCACATGACGAGATTCACTACTTAAGGACGTTCCTTGACCGGTCAAAATCAGTCAGAACGGGAGCGGTATCTGATAGAATCTCGTCACAATGTGAGGAAGAAACTTCAAGTTAACTCGGTCACGTCTTGCCGACATACGTTCTTTCTACCTCTTCCAAATTCCCTTTCTTCATTTTCACTCCACGCATTCAAATAAAACAACAAGATACTTCAACGGACTTCGATAAATACAATCTCTTTCATTACCTTGACTTTTCTCTTCACTTTTTCTTCCGGCCATAAAAAGCAAAAAGAACACAGACTTTTATTAGAAACCTTTTTAATTCTTTTACATTCATACATTCGGCCACAATCAACTCTAAATTCTGGATACTTAACCCTTTACTATTATTTCTCGGGAACATTTAACCACGTGCATTTTTCTATTTGAACATTTCACTCATACGAATTAATTAACTTCATGTATTTTCTCTATGAACATTTTATTTTTCTTCTTAAAATTTTGTTATTCTGTTAATAAAAGAGTTGCTTTAATGTAGAAACGAAATATTTATCCTTCAACACTTCAACACTTCAACCTTATGAGATTTTGAATGGTGGGGACATTGGTTGTGTTTGGCACTAAGCCAATTTGACAAGCATAGCCGAGGCCTCTACAATAAAATCCTTCTAAGTATATTTAAACTGATATACAATGTTGGATGTGCGTTGTGGTGCAGTGGATATCGGCTCGGAACGAGAAATCGGGGAGTCGAGTTTGAATTCCAGTTGAATTCATTGCATTCACTTACGCGCAAATACACTTAGATAAGGTATTATTCCGTTTCATCCTTCCAGTTATGCGTTAAATAACAGGACAAATTGGGTTCTATAGATTTGGTAGGCAACCTGTCTACCACAAAATGTAATGGCAAGTTACTGCGGGATAATCTTCTGCCCGGTCAGTCAAGTCTCTTCCGCGACATGATCGCCCAAGCGTTTTTCAAGTATGGCACTTAACTGACTGACAATGTTGGAGTTTTCAAAACATAAACTGACGGGGAAGATTTACTATATATTGTTTTTATAATCATTTCTCATCAAACAAGGCAGTACTGCCACTGGTGCGCAGGGGGTTACATAAGAGGAGAGTGATGAGAAAGAGAAACAAGTTACTGGGAGTGTCAGAGAATTGATAAAAGAAGGCTGATAACACCGTTGTGAAGAGTACTGCAGAAGAGTAGAGTGGAAAGGGAGAAAAACATGATCTCAAGGGTTGTCAGGAAAGGATGCGAGTGAAGGAGATAAGAGATGGTAATTGACATTGCATTTAAATTCTTGGAGATTGTAGCTGTCATGAAAGCAAGTATACGGAAAAGAGTAACACAAGTGGAAAGTACGAGAAAATAAGCTGAAGTAGAAGTTGCAGATATATTTTTTTCGTTTCACTGTAAAGGAGTAGGACCTAGTTGCTAATCTAATAGCTGGAGTAATTTATTCAGATGGGGTACTAGGGAGCTATGCTCATCGGAAGCAAAAGTCGTTAAAGTATTTAATAGAAGAGACAAAGGGAAGTCACATTAAGTCAGTGGGAAAGTGACTGGTGTTGAGCTACCAGGTCGGGATCGATTACGTTGCAGAATCTCCGTTCTGTTTTGTCAAGAACCCCGAGACGAATAGCATGGGCACCCGACAAGATGTGACAGCAGTATTCAATGCACGGAAGGATTTACATATGTTCAAGATGGATATAAACGAGAAAAACTTCTTGGCCCTACACAGTGAACCCATCTTCCTAGGAGCAGATTTAGCTATCGACTGAATGTAGTCATTTCACTTGAGATCGGCTGAGAGAATTAGACCGAGGAGGCTCAGTGTTTTGCTTTCATGGAGACGAGCTTTATTCATGCTGATGTTTGGTTGGAGCGATTATCTATGTTGGTTAAAAGATAGCTGCTTTGTTCTGGAATCATTAAAAATTACAGGCCATTTCTTACCCTAGTCCACCACAGATTGAAGATCTTTTTCAGGATCAACAGCGAGGTATGCTTTGTCAGCCTGGTCAGATTTCTTATCAAGGCGGGAGTAAATAGTGGTGTCGTCAGAATAGCTGCCTACTTGGGATCTGATTACATCAGGGAGATCAATGATGAAAATCAGAAAAATTGTAGGACCTAGAATAGAGCCCCGTTTCTATGACAGTATCTGGATGCATGTCCGTTCAATACTAGCTTCATTACACGATTTGAAAAGAACGACTGAATTAGATCAAATAGCTGTTCAGTTATACCATAGATTGCGTAGAAGACCAGCATGCCAGTCTTTGTTAAATGCGTTGAATATAGAGGTTGTGGGCTGTGAAATTGTTGAACCACTTCACCATTGATAACAGCCTCGAACACTTTGCCAAAAATTGGTAGAAGGCTGGTAGGGCAATAAATAGAGGGGTCTGATTGTTCTCCAGTGTTCTTAAATACAGAAACCACAGAGGAGGAATTCCAGCAGACAGAAAAGCAAGAAGCAGAGAGGCAGTAGTTGTAGAGTTTGGAGAGGACAAAGGAGAAGTCAGGGGCGCATTTCTTCAGAACAATGATTGGAATTTCGTCACTTCCGCTCGCCTTCTGCGGGTCAAATTTTGAAATTATGTTAGAGATCAGCGAGGATGTATTGTGAACGTCACTTAGTTGAGCCTCAGTTCTAGGTGGGAAGTCGAGTGTGGATACCTCAGACGAATCAAATGTTGAGTTTGTGGAGAATGTGTGAGTAAAGCACTCGGCCTTGTCCGCTGAAAATAAGAGAACCTCAAATTTATTGATTAAAAAATTGGGTTGAGAGTTAATACATTTTTACAGAGCAGCCAGTAGGTTTGGAGCAAAACTTACAGGATGCTCTATGCTTCATTCTATTAGCAACCAAGAGTTTAGTATAATTTAGGATCCTCTTATGAACAAAGGCAAAAAGGCGCCTATCAATGTCAAATGTATGTCTATGATAAAGCCGGAAGAAGTGATTCCAGTGGGCAATAGCGGCCGGGCAAGAATGGGAGAACTAGGAGAATAAATGAGGTTTGAGTTGTAACTTCCTGGTTGGGATGAAAGCGTTGGTACCAGCTTTAACCTAAGAGGACACCTCAGATGCACAGTCTTCAACGGGAAGACTAAAACCTTTGTTCGAAGGGACGTCACGCAGGAAATCGCGGAATGATTACTGCTGTTTGGTTACGGTAAGATATTCTGCTGGTTGGATGTTCCTGGGGGAAGGGCAAGTGGAAGGAGATATTAACGGAAACCACAGCATGGTCAGAGTTGCCAAGAAGGTAAAGTTGCATGATAAGGAAAAACTCAGGAATAGAAGTGAAACAGAGATCTAGCAGTGAGTAAGGTTCCTTAACCCTCTAGGGCCATTCGTATCATATTTGATACAGTATGAAAACAAGCCTTTAAAGAAATATTTTCTTGAAAAGTTTTTAAGAGAAATATTTTATAAATTTCAAATGAAAGCAGGACTGACTGCTCAGTCAATGAATACCAAATGTTTCCTTATAGGGAAATACCAAATGTTTCCTTATAGGGAAATACTGTATCAAATATGATACGAATGGCCGTAGAGGGCTAAGTAGTAATTAGTGGGGGATCTGTTTATTACTTCATAACAATATAGAACTGATCCCTCACTTTATGACAAGTAGAAGCCTTAATCATATTATATTATTAACCCTCTAGGGCCATTCGTATCATATTTGATACAGTATGAAAACAAGCCTTGAAAGAAATATTTTCCTGAAAAATTTTGTAAAAGAAATATTTTATAAATTTCAAATGAAAGTAGTACTGACTGCTCAGTCAAGAATACCAAATGTTTCCTTCTAGGGAAATACCAAATGTTTCCTTATAGGGAAATACTGTATCAAATATGATACGAATGGCCCTAGAGGGTTAAGTTTATTAGAGAAACGCCCGGAGATATCCACCATTTGCGTAAGGGATTGAGTGATTGAAAAGCTCATGGTATCGACACCAGCAAGATCTGTGATAGAGTTTTCCGGCCACTTGACGTGGGGGGGGGGGGGCATTAAAATCTGCAAACACAAATATATGAGCAAACGCATAAGAGGAAATGGCTTTATCTATATTGTTCGAGATGATGTCAAGAGCGGTAGAAAAATAAAAGATAGCTAACCAAATTTAGTAGGGAGAGACGTAGACACATGTAGGAATGATCTGGATATTCAAGAGAAGTCACTCTATCTAGAGGGAGATTTTCGTTGACATAAACGCGATTTCCATGTATATGGACATTGGAGTCCTTCCTAAAGAATGGAAGGTAACCAGGGACGTAGAACTCAGAGGAAGAAATAAAAAGACCAAGGTTAGTTTCATAAAAAGCTAAGATTTCAAGTGAGTTTACTTGGAGGAAGGAGTCAAGACTGCAAATGTTGGTACGGTTACTAGAAATGTTCGAGAAAGAGACGGTAACAGGTTTAGGTGATTTTTGTTTCGTTGTTTTAGTTTTAATTCTTACTTAGTCAATCGTCAGATGCAACATTTATAGGAAGAAAACTGCCGCAGACTGCAACATAATGTGGCCTCAGAGTTGCTACCGGAGACACTTGCAGGGTCACCCATCCATGCGCGACATGGCACAAAAAGAAATCCCGATATTATTCAAATGTTAATCAGAGCAGCCTATCAAGACGCTATGCAATAGTTCGTGCCCCGAACTACCAGTCGGAAGCAGCAACCAGGAAATTGCCAACCCGGTACCTTCAGATTGAAGAAACGTTGCAACCATCCACACACATTACAAAAAGCTTGCACTATTATTAAGACCATATTAAGAAGATGAAAGAAACCTGTAATCTCTTTCCTAACCAGGAAAAAAGGCTGAACCTCTACTCCTGTTCAAAAGAAGAAGGAGGCATATGAACCGGGCAATAGTATGGTTTATCTACTCCAGTTAAAATAAAAAATAAAAAATACATTTTTAATTGCACCAAACATTGGAAAAATATCTATTCAGTTTTATTTATATATGTCCATTGGAAAAGTAGTCACAGACTTAACATCATTGCTGCAACAGACTGATAAGTTTCCATTTTATAATTTCTAATCAGATACAAATGTTGTATTTTAATATCAGTTACCAATTCCTCTTGGAGAAAGAGTAGAAAAAGACACAGAGCAAATAAGTTATTTTGAATTAATTTTAAGAAATCTAAATTTTACAATTAATTAAAATTCATCTTACCAATGGGAAGAAAGACGTCCACCTGCCATCGGGATATTAACCGAGTTGATTAAAATTGTTATTAATTCAGTCGGCGGGTAGATTCATTGACCATAACATATTATTTCCAAAATATACAAGGGTGTCAGAAAGCTGAAAACTACCCTTAACAGGAATTCAGGTTCCTACGACTTCAAATGAATACTAAAATCAGCCTTTGCTGCCAGGATGACTAAAAGAGGTAACCGAAACCTTAACTGACATAAGTATGTTTTAAAATTTATCCAACGCTCTATGTAAGAAAAGATGATTAAGTTAGTTGCGCTTAATTTGTATGATGAATAATTAGTTTTGTTTTGTTACTGTGAACTTTGGGAAATATATTAATCATTATATATACAATATATAGATAATACTACTCTAGGTAGTATATATATATATATATATATATATATATATATATATATGATCAGAGTACTATTAAACAACATTTCTCTGAAAAACATAAACATAGGTAATATCAGACAGATTTTTGTCAACAATACGGTGATCCTTACTCATACACACAGTAAGAGGAACCTGCAGATATTGGAGGCCATGTACATCAAATCAAAACAACCAACACTCAATAAAATCAACTTTAAAACAGGAAATAACATATTACATTGCATTTGACTACATGGTTTTATTGTCATTTCGTGCTATCCCGCGGTGTGACGTCATAAAACCGCATCGCAAACTTAAGAACTGCGTTTATTATTTTTGGTAACTATTGCCGTTGCCAAGCGGAGTTTTATGTCAACACAAAATAAAATCGTCGGTGATGGTGGATTTTATAATATTTCAGTTTAAACAATCTCTCTGAAGATGGCCCATGTGAGCCGAAAGCTTAGAAGAAAACCAATAAATAATTATCCAAATGTTGGAGAATTTTTGGCTTTATTTTAAACTGAAATTAAAGCAAAAATACGACGTTTAGAACGGCTCATGATTAAACATAATAGACATTCATTGTCTCTTATATTTAACAGCATATGTTTAGAAAATTACTTACTGCCTCGATATACTATATATATATATATATATATATATATATATATATATATATATAATATTAACTATAGCAACAACAATACCGATAGTAAAACTAGTATTGATCAAGCTATAATTTAAATCGTCTTGTATAACCCACCGAGAACAAACTCAGAGGAAAAATAAGAGGAAGCAAAAAAGAAACGAACGAAGTAAAGTACATGAACAAAAATTCAAGCACTCGTAAGAAAGAAAAATAAAAAACCAAGACGAAAACCCTAACACTAGAGCTCTCAATAGTAGAGCCAATTACCCTGACGAGCCGCTAGGCGAAACCGTGGTCGGTTGTTGGCAATGTTTAGATTTTCTGTATATATATATATACATATATATATATATATATATACTATTTAATATTACGTTGGAATATTTAAAAAACTATAAATTACTACAAAAATCGTACATTTTATTTCGACATTGAAAGAACAATGTCTTATGATGCAGTTAAAAATACTTAAACGAAGGCGCGCGCTGTGGCGAAGTCAGACTAAAGAACATGGGATCTAACGATCATTGAACCGGCAAGGGGACTTGTGGCAAAGCTTCTAGATTTCTGTTCTCAAAGTTTTTCTCCAATGGTAATTTTTGAAGCCTTCACTGTGGAGCTGGTCTGTTAATCATGGTTTGTGAAGCCTGCACTGTAGAGGTCTTTGGTTATGTCACTGACTGTTATTTTGGGTTTTTGTCTTTATAACACTTACACTGTTTCTGTCATCAACTGCTGTTGTTGTTTTCCTTGTCCGACCTATTCTGTATCTGTTCCTCAGTACACCAGTAGTTCTTTTCTTTTTCATGATATTACAAGCGATGTTGGTTCTGACCAATGTCAGTACAATGGCTCTGATTGTCCTTTTTCTCAGTTTCAAAATGGCTTAATTATCTTCAATAGACCGCGTAAGAGTGTATAAGGCTTAATTCAGCTTTGTACAACTGTAAATTCTCTCGTGGTCCAGTGGTTAAGACATGTCAAATTAATTGATGATTTCCCCTAGGTGTAGACATCGCAGGTTTGAATCCTGACGGAAGACGCATATTTTCTTCATAAGATTTTTCGAATATTCAAGCCGGTTGATATTTAAAAATATACTGTTTAATTATATATAAAAAACAAAACAAAAAAAGCTGAGTATCTAGTCCAATTTAATAAAGAATAATTTTCAAACAAATAAATCATATATATATATTATTTAGTTTTTTGTCATAATTAAATTAAACCAGTACACAGTTGTAATAAAATGCGTTCAATACAATTATATTATAGAACTTATGAATATTTTTTCATTTGTAAATGTGCTATAGGGTTATAACTCATTTACAAGTATATATATATATATATATATATATATATATATATATATATATATATATATTTATATATATATATAAGAAAAAAGGCAGACACGTTATTTCATGGTAAATCGGAAGTGTTGCCTAATTCAAGCGAACCATCATCAGCTTCCGTCTTTATTTTACAAAGGATTTTACACGAATGAAATTCACAAAGTCCTAAAAAACGAATAAAAATTACGGTCGCTTCCTTAACAGAGAACATCTAAGAAAAAATACATCAGTTCGGCGAACACACACACATATTCATACATAAGCATATATATACGCAACATATAATCAGAGGACACGCGTAGCGGCGGATGTCAACTAAAGTTCGAAGATACATTCAATCTTACAGTTGGATTGGAAACCCGTAGATTTGAAACATAAAGAAAGGTAAATTTTTCGGTCAACAGTACAGTTATAATACAGTATAACTTTAGTACTGTAAAAGAAACATATATGTACACATACAACTCACACACACACGTAAAAGCGCACACACATAGCCGCACACACACACACACACACACACACACACACACACACACACACACACACACATATATATATGTGTAAATTTTTTTTATCTATTTAATTTTTTCTTGTCCTTTTCTAATTTTCTTTTTCTAGTCAAATTATGTAAAAATTGTTTGAATGTTTTGTATGTTCGAGAGCTTTCGGCTATTTTTTTGGCTGTTATTATTAATGATTTTATTTTTATCTTTTTATTCTTTTACTTTTGACTGAATGTGTCACTTATTTTATGTGTATATATACACATGTTTTATTTTTTTCATATATGGTCATCACATTGTTGCAGTGATCATAGTTGATGATATTGAGTGTTGTATTTTATCTCTTAATAAGGCTTCCATTAGTTTCAGCCTTTTTTGCATGAATATGAGGTTATTATATTTGTATTATCAACGAGTATAATGCTAATGAATCTTGGTAGGTCTCCATGTGTATTTAATTGCGACCTAATTGAACTATGATCAGAGAGATATAACGTGAGTCTTCTTGTGAATCATGTAATAATGTAATTATTTATTAATTTGGTTTGATCCGGAACACAGTTTCTTAATGGACATGTGAATTCGTAAATAATATTGGTTCTCTTTGCTTTGTATTTTTCAAATGAGTTATTACTGTTGACCAAAAGGTTTGGAATTTTAAATATTTTATGGTAAATAATTTATTTAATTTACTTATTTTTATCTACTAACGTTTTACATTGCTTCATCCCCGCTCATAATCACCATTCATTTGATTTTTATAGAAAACTAGCAGAATAGCCCGGCGTTGCTCGGGTGTAATGAAAGCGTTAAAACAAATCTATGATACTGGATTTCAGACTCAGCCTAAAGAATATTTGTTTGAAGTTTGGTGAGAATCGGATAAAAATTGTGGATTTGTTCAAAGAACATACAGACAGATAAACAGACATACACACAAACATCTTGCCTTTATATATATATATATATATATATATATATATATATATATATATATATATATTATCGATCGATTTTCGGCACTATTGTAAGAACTGCAACGTTGAAACATCTGAATATCCTTTCTTATGTATTTGTCTATGAGTGTATCAAAATTTGATTAAAATCGGACCACTCCTTCTATAACCCGATTTTCGATTATCGGTTTTCGGTATTTATCGTAGGTACCTCGACACAGAACCTAGCTAAGAACACTCGCAGACTCTTATAGTACAACTGTGTAAATTTTCAAGAAAATCGGAGTCTATCGGTAACGGACACACACACACACACACAGACACACACACACAGACAAAGTTCCATTTATAAATAAGTTTAGATGTTAATTTTTTACTGTGTGTTTATGTTGGTAATGTTTACTTTAAAAATAAAAAAGTTTAATATGGTGATTTATTTGGTAATTAACGAAACCTTTAGTGCCTTGCGTTTGCTAAATATTATTAAGTCCTTTAAAAAAGCTAACGAGATCATGCACTCTGATGAGGACTTTTGTTTTTTTGATAACGCCTACTTTATATCTAAAGCAGACCAAATAATGCCTTTTATTTTATTCTCAGACATCTATTAAAACATATGGATAATTTTCAAAATAGTGTTCGAATGTTATATTTCATAGCTCAGTTATTCGCAATAAATTTGTAGATTATCTACGACAAAAACACTTAAATCCAAATACATAGATAAACGTAAGAAAAATATCTTACACGTATACATACATAGCGAAATTAACGCGTCTCTTGTGTAAGGACACAAAGGTTATTTCTTTGCACTCATTCCTTCTGGACTAGATATTATACAATATACGCATGCGTGTATCTATGATGAATCTTTGTATGTATTTACGTTATTCGTCGAGATGTCCAGCTTGTGATAAGACTCGGTCATCATAAAACTGACAATGGCGAAGATTTTGAGAGAATAGTGCACTAAATCACAAATGGTTCGGTTAAAGACAGTATCGGGTGTGTTTCTCATTCAACCTATTCCCTTGCCAGGATGCACACAAGAGCTGCGCAGACGATGTATATTAATGATTAGGTATTGATTCTATCGCGGCCCAAAGCAACCATTATTTAGTACATGTCGTCTGCTGCTTTGAAATGGAGAACCGCCATAAAAAATTATTGAAGAAGCCGAAAAGATTTTTTGACGTATTCTCAGATGCAGATGAAAAACATGTTTTTAAAAATTTATGAAAAAAGAAAATCCAAAACCTACTCAGCTATTCAAAAGATAGTTTGAATTGAAATATTTCAGTCAATTTGAACTGTCCTTTTTAAAGTAGACATTTTCAAAAAATTGACAAAAGATAATTTAGCCTCTCTTCAAGAAAACACTGTATAACATTTTTATGTGTCATGTCTTTTTCATGATTTATACGATTATGGTTTTTCATGACTACCACTTCTTTGTTGCTCTAAGTACACGGTGAGATGTGGGATTTTGCAAAACACAACACTATCTAGTCGTGATAGTAGTATTCAGTACTCAGCTACACAAGTCAATACACTAGTATTATCTTCTTTTCATTATAGACAATTATCGAGGAATATTTATCATGAACTAGCAGCATCGCCCGGCGTTGCTCGGTTGTCATGAAAGCTTTAAAACTAATCCATGTTCCTGGAGCTCAGACTCTTTGGACGTTGGCACGAAAGACTAAAAAGCAATAGTTTTTCCAGTTAAAGCAAAACCGTAGACTGAAAGAAAAATGAATGGATATAAGTCAAATTTTGATTCCTTAGTAACAATATCAAATAATATTTTTCGTCGTAAACTGAATTTTGAAGGCTAAATAAGTCCTGTGAGTAAATGGTATCATGGCAGACACTACGAACTACAATTATATCTACTTAGAGCCAAACCCGAAGCAAAAACTAAGATAAAAGAGCTGAAAAAAATACAGATATACAGGTAGATAAACAGACACACACACAAACATCTTGCCTTATATATATATATATATATATATGTATGTATATGTGTGTGTGTGTGTGTGTGTGTGTGTGTAGATATATATAAATATATTATCGATTTTCTGCACTATTGTAAGAACTGCAATCTTGAAACTTCTGAATATCTTTTCTTATGTCTTTGTCTATGAGTGTATCAAATTTGATTAAAATCGGACTACTCCTTCTATAACCCGATTTTTTCGATTAACGATTTTCGATATTTATCGGGGGTAACTCGACTCAAAACCTAGCTATGAACACTCGCAGACGCTTATACTACAACTGTGTAAATTCTTAAGACAATCGGTTCAGCCATTTCAGACTCTATAGGTAACTCTCTCTCTCTCTCTCTCTCACACACACACACACAGATGCAAAGTTCCATTTGTAAATAAGTTTAGATGTATCAGTCCATTAATGATAATAAGAATTTTAACTGGCTCTTACCACAACATTCTGTTTTACACTATGTGTTTCATATTTTCAACCATATGCCACATATAAGCTACGTCTAGAAATCACAATCTTGCTTTGTCATGTTTCTGTCATCCATTTACTTATTTTTACCTAGCAGTATAACCCGGCGTTGCTCGGGCGATTCATTACGAAAAGCTTTAAAACTAATCCATGGTCCTGGAGCTCAGACTCTTTGGACGTTGGCACGAAAGACTAAAAAGCAATAGTTGTTTCCAGTTAAAGCGAAACCGTAGACTGAAAGAAAAATGAATGGATGCAAGTCAAATTTTGATTACCTGGTAGCGATATCAAATAAGTGTTTTTTCGTCGTAAACTTATTGTTGAAGGCTAAATAAGTCCTCTGAGTAAATGGTATCATGGCTGAGACTTAGAACTACAATTATACCTACTTAGAGCCAAACCCGAAGCAAAAATTAAAATAAAAGGGCTGAAAAAAATAGACATACAGGCAGATGAACACACACACGCACACAAACATCTTGCCTTTTATATATATATATATATATATATATATATATATATATATATATTATCAAATTTCTGCACTGTTGTAAGACTGCAACCTTGAAACATCTGGATATCTTGTGATATGCATGATCTGTCCAGGTCATTCTTTGTTTATTTTACAGGAAGCTATAAAAGTTCTTTATTCCATATAAGTGTTTCAATAATACATCGCAGTTTAGTATTATTTTCTTTGTTTCTAACCAGATTTTCCTCATACTTTTTCTTAATACGTTGCTTAGTTTATGAAAGCATGGGGAGGTTGTTCAGTAATCACAGACATATAGAAGATTCGATATAGCATCGCAGTTCGGAACACTTTTTGTTGTAATGACATTTCCTATCTTTTAATATTTTCTTAGTTTAAGAAAGACATGAGGAGATTGTCCAGCATTCACTGCCATATAGAAGATTAGATATTACAGAACAGTTCAGCACTCTTTTCTTTGTTTCTAATGACATTTTCCTTTCTCTTAATACTTTCCATGGTTTATGAAAGTCGTGAGAAGATTGTTCAGCATTCACTGCCATATAGAAGATTAGATATTACAGAACAGTTCAGCACTTTTTTCTTTGTTTCTAATGACATTTTCCTTTCTCTTAATACTTTCCTTGGTTTATGAAAGTCGTGAGAAGATTGTTCAGCGTTCACTGCTATATAGGAGATTAGATATCACATAGCAGTTCAGTACTCTTTTGTTTTTGGTTTCTAACGAATTATTTTCATGACATTGTATTTTTTTAGATTCTGAAAACCCTATTTTGTTATTATACTTTAACCTTACGATTCCATTGTCCTGTTTTTCGTGGTTTTGTTCCTGTGATAATCAAGACTCTCCTATGAACTGACAACTATGCCTCCTTGTTTTTTACTGCTATTAATTAATATTTTTCTGCTTATCTTTATTATTCATCTTACAATTCTTTCAGTCTCCTTGATTACTTATCCAATGGCGTACAAAACATTCATTTCTAACTTTTAACTTATGTTAATTTTAGGCCAATATTGGAGAGTGGTTAACTGTATGTTTTTTTCTTAGTTGATTTTATCGTCTTTGGGAGCAGACAACATGTTACTGTATTTTGTTGATTCTCTTTGAGGGATGATAGATCACTTTAAGCAGAATGCAGAGTTAAAAACAAAGCTCTTAAAAATATGCAAAGGTCACTTTTCAGCTCCTTTATTTAAAAAGGATTTTTTTCCAAAATGTGCTCTTTATTGTTATTGAAAGTTAAAAACGTTAAAATATAGATATCTGAATTATTCTTGCTCTAATTGGCTCGAATAGCTTTCACCTTTCCTCTGTCTTTTCTACAAATATTATCACGACTTCTGCTTTTGCGAGACCCTTTCTCTTCTGCCCTGACCACATAAATTTACTCATACTACTAGAGAATGGGTGTTGTAGTGTAGTGGATATCGGCTCGGAACGAGAAATAGGGGAGCCGAGTTCGAATTCCAGTAGAATATCCTTGCATTCACTTACGCACAAATACCCTTAAGAAAGGTATTAATCCTTCTCTTTTCTCCAGTTATGGGTTAAATAACTGGACAGATTGGTTCTATAGCCTTGGCTGGCAACCTGTCTACAGCAGGTAGTAATGGCAACCTACTGCGGGATAATATCCAGTCAGTCATGTCGCTTTCAAGACATGGTCACCCAAGCATTTATCAAGTATGGCACCAAACTGAATGACACGTATAAAAAAATGATTAAAAGAGAATTATGGGAATTAGGGATTTAAAATATGGCAATTGACGTTGCACTTAAACTCATGTAGATTGTAGCTTTCCGGGAAGCAGGTATACGGAAGGGAGTTCCACAGCAGGCTAGTGCCAGAAAAGAAACTTTAGGGTAGAAGTGAAGATTATATTTGATTATTTTGACGGTAAAAGGGTGTGACTTATTTGCCACACTAGTCAGTTAAATGCCATACGTGATACACGCTTGGGCAATCATGTTTCGAAAGAGACATGACTGACTAGGCAGAACATTTTCCCTCACTAAGTTGCAATTACTTTCTACAGTAGACTGGTTGCAAACCCAAGTATAGAACACAATCTGTTCTCTTATTTAATCCTTTTATCCAGGCAGTTAGGTGCCATACGTGATTCACGCTTGGGCGATCACGTCTGAAAAAAGAGATAACTGACTGGGCAGAACATTTAGTAGGTTGTTATTAATATATGTGATAGATGTGTTACCAATCAAGGATACAAAACCCAATTTGTTCTTTTATTTAATTTTTTATACGGGTCATTCTGTTATGTGCCATACGTGATAAACGCTTGGGTGATCATGTCTTGAAAGCGACATGACTGACTGGAGATTATCCCGCAGTAGGTTGCTATTACTTTCTGCCTTGGTTAGCAAATAATCAACTGCATAAAAATAATGGCAATCTAATGCGAGAAAATCTTCACCCAAGCGGGTAGTTTTGGAGACATGATCGCTCAAGCGTGTCGTATGGCACCTAACTGACAGACCTGCATAAGAAATGAATAAAAGAACAAATTGGGTTTATAGCCTTGGTTGGCAACCAGTCTTTCACATATATTAATGGTAACCTACTGCGAGAAAATGTTCTGCCCAATCAGTCATGTCTTTTTTCAGACATGATTGCCCAAGCGTGAATCACGTATGGCACCTAACTGCTTGACCTGGATAAATGGATTAAATAAGAGAGCAGATTCGGTTCTATACTTGGGGTGGCAACCAATCTACCGCAGGAAGTTATGGCAACCTACTGCGGGAAAAATTTCTGCGCAGTCAGTCATATATCTTTTGAGACATGATCGCCCAAGCGTGTAACACGTATGACACTTAACTAACTGACTGATTTTTAATAATGTTTCTTTTTCTCACATTTTCTCACATTCACTACCGTCTTGTATATTAGGGGCTTTATTTCCTTGCTTGGAGTGAAATGATTATTAAAAATCGTTAAATGTTGACCTCACAAGCAATATTATTCATAAAGAGGTCTACTGATTCGGATAACTTAATCACATCACAAAGTCATAACTCATCTATATTGAAGTAGATCTTTGGCTTTTTAAAAGATGCATTTTTTCATTGTTTTTTTATTTCATAGGACACTTGCGAATGCAGAGTGATCAATACATACATTCTAAAACAATTGTTTCAATATATATATATTTGGTTTGTGTGTTTTATATAAGGTAGGATATTTATTGGTAGGTGCTTGAGAAAATTGACTGTTGAACAAGAGTATTATTTTGTATCTCTGCCACTGTCCGACAACGTGTCGTAAAACGGACACGCCAAGTCGCGTGAGGAGCCTATACGAACTATTGACAGAAGTAAAACGCCATTTCAGTATTTAGTCGTTTACTAATCTATTTTTCTTTTGTTATTCATTGCTTTTTCTTCTTTCGTCTACCTTTATTTGACTTTTAACTTAGATAAAAAAAACATTTTTTTTTAATTAAGTTTTAAAAAATAAACAAATTTTCAGTAAGGAAAATATATAAACAGAATATTGAATAGACTGTGATAAAAGTAGTTTTACCCAAAACAGCAACTTGCTACCAAACAAAAACATTATTTAAAAACGCGAGTTTTGTTGAAAAATAGCCTCGTTAGATTTGAACATATATAGATATCATTTATGGTGCCAACTTTGTTCAGAAATGTCGAAACTGTCAACTGGATACAATATTTTTCACACCAAGCAAGGCGTTAATGCCACTGATATGCAGTGGGTTGCATAAGAGAGTTGAAATATTAGGCAGGAGAGAGTGAAGACAAAGACGAACCAGTTGCAGGAGGTGAAAGAGAAAGGGTAAGAGAAGAATGTGAACACAGGAGTGAAGACAATTGCAAAGGTAGAGAGAAAGGAAAAGAACAAGATACACGGGCTGATGTAGATAGGGCTGGAGTTAAGTGGATAAGAGATGGAATTGATTTTGCATTTAAATTCCTGGAGGTTATAGCCATAAAACCATATTCTCAGTTAACTGATTGATAATGGCTTTAATTGAATGACCCCTGACGATTTTAGTGAAGACCTCTTTCCACCTCCGCCAACTTCAAAACGCGTGGATTGTTGCTACACAATCACAAAGAATTTTAAATAACAAACGACATCACGTGTGTTCTTTCAACACCAGTATTTTTTTTAACCATTTCACTCCAAATAAGACGGATATTCCTCTAGCATGAAGTGGTGGGGGGTCTGGGAGTGAAAGCGAAAAACAAGATTGAAAACATGGAGGATTGAGGAAAAGACAGAAAATAACTGGTATTGGTGAAAACGGAAAATGGCGATTGACATTGTCATTATTATTTTTAAATTGTAGTTATCAGGAAGGCAGGCAAACAGAAGGGAGTTCAACATGCGGAAAATGCGAGAAAAAAACTGTTGGAGTAGAAGCGGCGGTTACATTTTTCTATTTTAGAAGTAAATAGATGGAACCAAGATAACAATCTCATAGCACACTTGAATTCATGTCGTCCGGGCACCAAGAAAAAAAAATCGTCAGGGCAGCTGTCATTTGTAGAAAACACAGAGGGAATCGACCTCACGTTGGTGAGAAAGTGACTGATGCCAAGTCAAGACATATTATATTACAAAAACTTATTTGGATTTTGTCAAGAACCTCGAGATGAATAGCAGGTGGTCACGACCAGATATGGTAGCAGTATTCAATATACGGACGAATGGTAGATTTGTAAATGTTCAAAATAGATTCAGACAAGAAAAAATTTCTGTCTTGACACAGTGGCCCAAATCTCTTTACAGTAGACGCAGCTATTGATTATATGTAATCCCTCCAGTTGAAGTCAACTGAACACGTAAGACCAAGATGGCGCGGTGTGGTGCTTTCCGCCTCTTCTTGGTCTCACGTCTTCAACTAACTTGAAGTAGAGCGAAATTATTCTCGTCAGATTCCATCTTGCACATTTACACTTCTAAAATGAACAACACATGTAACTTGAAGAGATAATAATTACATTATCAAGACATTGACATTCCGCATAACCTTGAAAAAAAGTCTAGGAGGACCCCCCTATTCATCATGGAAAGGGCAAAACCATTTACTGAAAGTAAGAAACCTATTTTCCTAAAGGGCTTACGGCTACATGACTGTTGTAACGTAGCTCGAACACGTGACATACGGTTCACAATATATAATGGACTAATATCGAGTCGTGGAGTCGGCAGCTGACGGCTAGCACAGTCATTGTTTACTCAGCTCACTAGTTGTTGCCACCCTACAAGGACGTGTACTATTGTATCTACTGAGAATAAACGTATTACTTACTTGTATCTGTATTTTCATTCCTACACGATACAAAAATAATGTTGCAATACCAGTTCTCATACGGTCACAAGTTAAGCAACGTTGAACGTAGATGGGTGACCAATTCGGAATAACGTACTGTAGGTTTTGATGTGCGGGTGGTGCAATGAATAATGTCACCGAATTGTTTATTGGAGAACCTAGTTCAAGTTATTGTTGTGTTTCTTGCATTCAGTAACGCGCAAAAACCCTTGGAAAAGCTATGATTCGTTTTTCTCTTCATCTGTGTATTAGTAATACTTGTATCACTATATCACTATTATTGCTACCCCACAAAAAAATTGGCAATTTAAAATTAATTTCTGCTTTCAAATAACCTGCAGTGAGTTAATAATGGTAGGAAAATAATCAAGTTTTTTTTTATAAAAATACAGTGTAATACAACCCTGTGATTTTGAAGCCATAAACAGGGAATAAATTACATTATTTAGTAAACTATGAACTATGAAAAAAGGTGGAGAGAAAGGGAAAGATATCATGGTAGTGAAGAAAGAACTAGAGTCAAGTGGTTAAGAGATGAGTATTGACATTGCATTTAAATTCCTGGAGGTTGTAGTCATCAGGAAAGCAAGAATAAAGAAGCGAGTTCCACAGGCAGGAAGTTCAAGAAATGAAGCTGCAGGAGTATAATTGTCGTCTGCATTTGGTTGATCTAACTGTGAATGGGTGGGACACAGTTGCCAGTCTGGTTGCACGAGTAAACACCTGTTGCAGAGGCACCAGTGACTTAAGTTCTTTGGAGCAGATACCATGAAGTATTTATAGAACAGACAAAGAAAAAAAAATAGTTATAAAATGATATCCTTGAGAATAATATGCCTGTGTTTCTGAAGCTAAGAACTTGATATCAAATACATTCTTGAATCTAATACAGCACTGTGTTTCTGAAGTTAAAAACACGGAATAAATTGCATCCCTGAGCATAATTCAACTCCGTGTTTCTAAAACAACAAACATGAAATAATTTACATCCTCGAGTTAAATACAACTTAGTCATACAGCCATCCGTACGTATATTTTTTAAAAGTTGTACTCTATTATTCATTGAAGTCTACATTTAAATCGAAAATCTCGTTATTGGCATCCACAATCTCAAGAAGGTATATACTGATGACACAGTGCTGATAAAAGACACAGAAAAGAAAATATAGGGCTTCCTACAAAAATAGAAAACACAAATCGAGATGAAAGAATTGAACATAAACTTCAACAAAATGGAATGTATGGTCATCAGCATTTTTTTGCCAACTACAGGCCGGAGAAACTAAAATAAAACAAGTAATTTAAATAAGTGGGAATTATTCTAACCGTGGATGGAAAGTGAGTCACTCAGATCCGAAGACACATCGCTAATACCAAGGACGTATTTCAAAAACTAGACAGAGTACTGAGAAACAAATGGAAACAAAGAAAAGAGTGCTGGACTGCTATGTGATATCTGTTCTTCAAGGAATATTGGACGGAGGATGAAGGAGTGGCTTGAAGCAACAATAAATGTTGTACTACAGAAAGATGCTGAGGATTCCATTGACTGAGCCTGTGAGCAGCAATGAGGTGTTGGAGAGGATGCAAACGGGAAGAAAACTCATACTTAACATAAGGAAGACACAGATGTGCTTCCTGTGACACGTAATGAGGATGGAGAGTCTGGAGAATTTAATACTCAAAGGATGGATAGGAGAAAGCAGCGTTTGAGTGTATGGATGATGGACCGAGTTTTGGGAGTTATACCAAGAGGAAAAATATTATGCACATAAATTATCGTAATATTTAGCGATTTAAAATTACCTTTGCTAGTGTACACTATTTATAAAGCGATATAATTGTGTCGGGTTGTTTACGTCTCTCGTTTGTACTGCTGTATTTTTTGCCGAATCGTTTGAACTTTTCAAACTGCATACTTTGTGTCAACAAAAGGAGAAATATGAAACTACAACATCACAGCATGTGAATCATCGCCCGAATTTTGAAGCGGAAAAACTAAAAAGAAAAGTACATCATTTGTTGTACCTTTAAATGTTATCAAAACATGATAAATCTTACACTATTTACATTATTCAGACTATGTTTCACATCTTTGTACGACGTTTCGGCCGCTCCGTTGTACGCTCCAGCTTTCTTCCGGCGCTAGGAATTTTGAACTGAACCCTTTATTACGATCGCTGGGGTATATCAATATCATTCCTTGCGCGAAGCCTCTTTTGGTAGTTATGAGTTATCTCTCTCTAACCGAACTCTTTAAGTTACTTGTTCACTACTGCTGTAATCTGGTATTGGATTCACAATGACCCATGGCCCAGTGGATATAGAAGTTGGTTAGATCCATTGACTTGACCCAAATATATAGCAAGAACGGTATGTAAGAATGTGTTGTTTTGGTGTGAGGAATATCGTGTTATGTTTAGATAAGTGATTGTGGCCAGCTAAGTTTAATTATAAGACAGAGGAAAACAAGACATCTCGTAATCCCCTTATGGTCTTGTACCATATTTTTTGTTGTTTAACGCAAAATAAATATCGCACTTCGTATGCGACTATCGTGCGCTGACTATAGGGAAGTACCGCAGGAGCTTTTTAAACGGTATTGCCATTAAACCCAATTTGAACCGCGACCTTGTGTCACATGCGGTAACGACGTGGGTATAATGAAAAAATCAGACTCTCGGTATGTGAGATAAACGACTGGCGCTGGACTGAGAACAGTAGAAGGAGAGTACACTCGATAATAAGATTCCTTTATGTTATGTTTGTTTTTCAATGTGGAAGTCAATGCTGGACACTATCATCAAAGATGATAGAAAACGGTGAAACAAATGAAATGTGGTTCTAGAGAAGGATGCTGCGGATATCATGGATCCAGCATGTAAGCATTGATGAGGTTTTAGAAAAGAGAGAAACGAAAAAGAAATCAATACTGAGCATCGAGAAGAGACAGCTGAAGTTCTTGAGGCATTTGATGAGGAAGGTAGGCTTGGATAATCTGATACTCACAAGTCAGGTAGAGGGAAAGAGAGACAGGGGAAAGTAGCGGATAACATACTTGAAGGGCCTGAGTAGGCGGATGACAGAGCGAGGTTTGGGTGGGGTAACAGGAGAATACGTGCTAAGAGCTACCAGGGATAGGAAGACGGATTGGACTGGGGTAAGAAATGGCTAGTAAATTTTAATGCTTCTAAAACGAAGCTACTCTCAATTAACCATCATCGACAATCTCACCTACCTCACATTAGCATGGACCAGGCTTGCCTCCCAGAGAGTAAAACACTACGCCTCCTCGGTCTCACACTTTCAGCGGACCTCAAATGGAATGACTATATCGAATTCATTGCTAAATCTGTTGCTAGGAAAGACGGTTCTCTGTGTAGGGCCCGGAAGTTTTTTCCGTCTAAATCTATCCTGCACATTTATAAATCTACCATCCGTCCGTGCATTGAATACTGTTGCCATATCTGGTCGGGTGCCCCTGCTGTTCTCCTCGGGCTTCTCGATAAGGTTCAGAGGAGGGTCTGTAATGTGATAGATACCGACTTGGCAGACCGCCTGCAGTCTCTCTCCCACCGGCGCGATGTGGCTTCCCTGTGTCTCTTCTATAAATACTTTCACGGCTTCTGCTCTGATGAACTTAGATCACTGGTGCCCCCTAAATACGAATTTGAACGAGATACTAGATTAGTAACTAGATCCCACCCTTTTACAGTGAAACCGATAAAATGCAGCCGTAACTTCTACTCCAACAGTTTCTTTCCTCGCACTTCCCGACTGTGGAATTCTCTTCTACACGATTGCTTCCCCGCTGGCTACAATCTCCAGGAGTTTAAATGTAAGGTCAACAGACACCTCCTAACACACTAATCTGCTCCCATTTTATCAAACACTCTTCCCATCTGCCCAACCCTCATCCTAGCTATCCTTACTCATCTGTCAACTTCCTCCTGACATTCCCTATGTCTAACCACTGCTTCTCTTTACCTTCCCCTATGTAGCCCCATGCGCAATAGTGGCAGTGGAATGCCTTGCTTGGGGTGAGATGATTAAAAAAAAAAAGGAAAAAAAGACGTGGAAAGCTATGATCGCCTACGTCCTGAATAAACATGACACATAGAAAAAGAAGAAAAAATTCTACAGAAAGATGCTCAGGATACCATGTGAGGTTTTAGAGGAAATGAAAGCAAAATCGAGACTTATAAGGGGCAGTTGAACTTTCTGAGTCACGTAATGAGTAAGAAAGGCTTAATTTTACGTAATTGAGGGACTAAGGACTGAAATATTATGAGAAGGGTTTCCATGAGAAGATTTGTAGAACAGATAGAGGGAAAGCAAGTTACGGTGAGAAACTGACTGGAATCGAATTACCAGATGAGGACCAATAATAGGACAGAGGATACAATACTGATATCTTGAGTGCGCACTTTTTTCTCTCTAGAAATAATGAAAGTCGAGATTCTCCTTGAGTCTAAAATAATTTCTAATAATCGTTTCACCCCCAATATAAGACCGCCTTTGGTACGCAGAGAATTACAGTGAGAGAGAGAGAAAGAAAAATGACCAGTTTTGCATATATGCAAAACAACCATTCGTCCGTGCATGGAATACTGCTGCCATATATGGTCAGGCACCCCTGCTGTTCATCTCAGTGTTCTTGACAGGCCCCAAAGAAGAATCAGTAATGTGATAGGTACCGACTTGGCGGCTCAACTCTAGCCACTTCCCCGCCGACGGGATGTGGCTTCCCTTTGTCTGTTCTATAAATACTTTCATGGTTTCTGCTCCAACGAACTTAAGTCACTGGTGCCTCTGCAACAGGTGTTTACTCGTGCAACCAGACTGGCAACTGGGTCCCACTCATTCACAGTTAGATCAACCAAATGCAGACGACAATTATACTCCTGCAGCTTCATTTCTTGAACTTCCCGCCTGTGGAACTCGCTTCTTTATTCTTGCTTTCCTGATGGCTACAACCTCCAGGAATTTAAATGCAATGTCAATACTCATCTCTTAACCACTTGACTCTAGTTCTTTCTTCACTACCATGATATCTCTCCCTTTCTCTCCACCTTTGCAACTGTCATCACACTTGTATTCCTATTCTTCTCTTGCTCTTTTCTAACTGGTTTGTCTTTCTCTTCACTCTATTCTACTTAATCTTTTTACTCTTATGTAGCCCCCTGCACATCAGTAGCTCGGGGTGATACGATTAAAAAATGTTACAAGGGAAGTCGAAGAAAGGATAAGAGAAAGATAGAGATGAAGGAGATAGAAGATGGCAATTGACGTTGCATTTAAACATCTGGAGATTGTTGCTATCAAAGGAGCAAACTGTATGTGCAAGAAGAGACACTGTTAGAGTGCAAGAAAATGTTACAATTAAATATTTGGTCGGTAAAACATTGCGACCTTGATCCGAATCTAGTAGCACGAGTAAATAGTTTGCAGAGCACCATGGGAAGAAGTTTGATAGAGCAGTAGCCCTAAAAATACTTGTCGAAAAGACAGAGGGAAGCCATACCACGTCGGTGAGAAAGTGACAGTAATCTATTACATTGCAGATCTTTCTTTGGATTTTATCGTGGACCTCAAAACAAATAGCAAGAGAACCCAATTAGATATGATAACAGTATTCAGTATTCAGAATTGTAGATTTATAAATGTGCAAAATGGATTCTGACAAAAAACTTTCTGGTCTGGTGGAGTATATATTCCTAACATGATGACTAAATGACGATTCCTTGCACCGAAACATGCTGCCCGCATGTCAGAAATAAATGACACCCTTAGTTGGAGGGCACTGACATTCCATTTCCCTAATGTACAATATACCTACCGGAAATGGAAAGTAAGCATTGGACTAAGCATACTTTAGAGTAATACAAGGCAACTTTGTCGTAGTGTAATGGTTAACAAGCTAGTCTCTATAGGACTATTACGATTAAGTAGTGAATTCAACCCTCATTGGCTGCCCCATACTTTTGTTCTTGTGTTACATCTAAGCAACGTTTCGAAAATCACCACTTCAGATGGGCACCTCGAGCTGGAGTAATGGTCACCAAGCTTGTCTCGCTAGACCCTATTACAACTGAGTAGTGAGTTAGATCCTCACTGGGTAACCCATACTTTCGGTCGTTTGTTACATCTAAGCGGCGCTTCGAAGATCACCACTACCCCTACTTCAGATCAGCGTTGCAGTGCAATGAATATTGGCTCGAAATGAGAAATCGGAGAGCGGAGGTCGAATTCCACATCTGAATTCGTTGTATTTACTTATGCGCAAATACCATTGGGAAAGGTATTAATCCATCTATTCTCTCTCCAACTATGGATCAAATAGCAGGACAACTTCAGTTATATAGCTTGGTTGGCAATAAGTCAAACACAGAAAAGAATGACAACATATTACGGGAAGATTGTCTGCCTATTCAGTCATGGATCGAAAGAGACATGATCACCCAAACATATTACGTATTGTACTACGTATGGCTTATATTCATAGATATTATATACTCGTGTATATATCTCCTTAGTGTATAGTGCGAAATCTGAATTTCTTAGTAAAAACCTTATTTTTTCTTGCGTACAGATAGAAAATAAATTCAGCGCGTATACAAAAATAGAAAGGCGCGTAAGACAAGAATGTGTCTTCTCACCGGATTCGTTCGACTTATACAACGAAACAATTCTGAGAGACATAAATTCATTGCCAGGATTCGTCACTGGCAGCCACAACCACAACAATGTAAAATACGCGGATGGCAGGGTGCTGACACGAAAATGAAAATGCAGGACATCGTACAGAAGGTAGCAAAAGAAACCGAGAAGAAAGAACTGAGTATAAACTTCAATAAAACGGAATAGATAGTCGTCAACAAAAAGAAGACTCCAAAATGCCAACTACATGTTGAAGAAACTAAAAAAATCCAGTAAAGAACTTTAAATACCTGGGAAGTGTCCTGACAGAGGACAAAAAGTCCTACATTGAGATCCGAAGACGCAATTATCATGGCTAAGAACGCATTCTAAAAGCTAACCAGAGTTCTAATGGACTGTAAAATCTCATTGGAAACAAAGAAAAGTGTTCTGGATTGATATGTGATATCTTTCCTACTGTATGGCAGTAAATTTAAATGATCTCCTCAAGGATGATTGGTCGGTTGGTTGGTTGTTTTTGTTTTATGGCATATCAACCTCGGCGTGTCATTTATTGCCAACTAAATTTTATTTATTACTGGTAATACCTTTCTCTTTCGACAATTTATTGTTGTTTTTTTTATATAAGTTTTGTGGCTAGTAATACTTTTTCTTTTCGAGTATCAAGATTCATTGGGACTTGTTTTTAAGGGCCGGGTCCCCAAGTCCTACCCTGTTATTTAACCCATAACTGAAGGGAGGGGACGGATTAATACCTTTCCCAAGAGTACCAGTACTTAAGTGAATGCAGGGTATTCAACTGGAATTCGAACTCGGCTCACCGATGTCTCTTTCCGAGCCGATATCCACTGCACCACAACGCACATCCGTCACTAAACGCTTACAGCACCTGGTATTCCCAAGCGGTCACCCATCTAAGTACTGATCAGGCTCAACTTAACTTCAGTGATCGAGCGAGAACCGGTTTATTTAACGTGATATGGCCGTAAGCCCCTCAAGGATGAAGGAGAGGCTTGAGGAAACAGAAATGTGAATTTACAGAAGGATGCTGAGGATACCATGGACTGAGTCTGTCAGCAACGATGAAGTACTGGAATGAACGCAAACTAGAGGAAAACATACTAAATATCAGGAACGGACAACTGAGGTTCCTGTGACACGTAATGAGGAAGGAGAGTCTGGAGAATTTAATACTCACAGGACGGATAGAAGAAAAGAAGGACAGGTGAAAGCAGCAGGAGACATGTTTGATAGGCTTGAGCAAATGGATGGTGGGCGTGGTTTTGGAGGGATACCAAGAGGAAAAATATAGGGTGCTCCTCCCAAAAATATAACGGGAACATTTTAGCAATGCAATAAAATCAAGAATGAAGGAAAAAAATTATTTTATTCAAAGTAATTGAAATTTTAAAACATGCCAATTAAAAAACAATGATGAAATTTTCATTTTTAAAAATGCCGTTCTTTAGATGGCGTCCTCCTGTACGAATGCATTCTTGAAATCTGCTGTTTAGACAGTGACAGTGACTGAGATCCCCTGTTCATTTTCCAAAACATAAGGTCTGATAACCCCATGTAATGAAACAGCACACGATACTGTCACCTTTCTAGCGTGTAAAGGGCTCTCATGAACTTCATTAGGGTTTGTGTCTGCCAAGTAACGGTATTTTTGCTTATTCATTTAACCTGAGAGATGAAAATGGTCTTCATCTGACTTCCATAACTTGCTTAGAAATTCATCTTAATCCATAGTTACTGAAATGGTAGAGTGTTTAATTCGTGAGGCCACTGTTTTGCAGTGCTGCTACTTGCTCATGTCTGCCAATATACACTTAAAAATTACCGTTTTTTGTCACTGTATATTATGAGCGACGAGAGGCAAGAGCTAGTAGAAATCCATGATCGCCTACGTCCTGAAGGGACACTACACACGAAGAAAAATAATGTGACGCCAGTTTTGGAACGATACTAATAGCATAAGGTAGTGTCATATTGTAGTACTGGGCATTTTGTAGCATATAAATGATCTTGATACTTTTTTCGACAAAACCGACGCAAAATAAATGGAAAGAATATAATATGAAGAAAGTAAGAGAATAAATAACACAAGTGAATCATATACGGGGTAGATATAACAAAGTGGATGCCGTTTGAAAAACAACAACTAATCGATGTAAACAAGTGAGGACGAATTTGAAGGCCAATTGGAAAGAGGATAAAATTCATTGTTAATTCTTTATTTATAAAAAAGGATTTGTAGATTTTAAGCAATACACGTATTGAATGACGTTCTGCTGCTCATGTAGCAAAATATTTGTGTGTGTGTCTCAGGTTTTTCATATTGTTTTGTCGCACTTTCCATCCTCTGTCAAAACACTTCCTAGGTATTTAAATTTCTTTAGAGGGTTTCATGGAATTAAATTGAGGGAAAAGATTGAATATAGGGCGGATCGAGTAAACGAAAAAAGACGAAGACGATTCAATAAAAACAAAATTGTGATTGACGATTCATAAAAATCTTTTAAGACGGACATTATCGGGGAAATGGAAAACAGTTCAACAAGCAGGAATAGGAGCAAAAGAAACTCTTGAAGTTTGAGTTTGAGTTTGAGTTTTGCTTAATGGCATATCAACCTCTGTGGGTTATTTAATGCCAGAAAGCAGGGGTCTTAAGGTATTTTTAATGTTCGTTTATACTGAAAAGGTTGATTTAGTCAGCTTTTAATGAATATTTATTTTTTTAATTTAGAAAACTGAAAATGTCATCTAGTTTTGTATTCAAAAATGTACTGCTGGTTATAATTTTTTCTCCAAAAATGTGCTATGGTAATCATTTTTTCTTCATAAAATTATTGTTGGTATTTTTTTTTTCAAAAATGTATATTTTTCTATATAAGTCTATTTATGTATATATTTCTATAGTAACGTTTTTTTTATATATTTTTTTTTTTACCTCACTTTTGGGGACTAACTATTTGCCCATAGCTGGGACCCTAACAGGTGCTATCACTCCAGGTCAAGGTGGACCTGGGAACAACAGCAATTAAGAGATGGTTCCTTGCTCTTTACAACCTCCCAATCAGAGGCCTTGCTGCCGGATGCAGTTTACCGTAATACTCAGGACCCACTGTTGGAGAAGAAGTGGCTGTTGCATTTAGCCATTTCCGCAATAAATTGGCGGGACCTAAATGTGGATCACTTAACACGCTTAAATTCATGTCAGAGCACCAAGTAAAAACGAAAGCTCGACAAGAATATATTTGTAGAAAAGACAAAGGAAACCACGTCACGTCGGTGAGAAAGTGATTGAAATCGAGATCCCAGGTCAGGATCTATTACATTGCAGATCCTTCATTAGATTTTAGTCAAGAAATCGATATGAATAGCAGGAACTCCGACCAGATATCGCCGCAGTGTGCGTTGTGGCGCAGTGGATATCGGCTCGGAACGAGAAATCGGGGAGCCGAGTTCGAATTCCAGTTGAATTCCTTGCATTCACTTACTCGCAAATACCCTTGGGAAAGGTATTAATCCATCTCTTCCCTCCAATTATGGGTTAAATAATAGGACAGATTGGGTTCTATAGCCTTGGTGGGCAACCAGTCTACCGCAGAAAGCAATGGCAACCTACTGCGGGATAATCTTCTGCCCAGTCAGTCATGTCTCTTTCGAGACATGATCGCCCAAGCGTGTATCACGTATGGCACTTAACTGACTGATTCAATGCATAGACGAATGTTATATATGTAAATACCGAATAAATAATACACATCGTAGATCATGTAGAAAAACTGACGTATTTATTGTGGTAAGCTAAATGTTTCAACAGAGACCCATACATTCGAATTTAAGCTATGTGTCTCCATGAGCACGATATTTTACAACGGGACTTTCGATTTTTCTCAATGAGAAAATACATATAACAATAGGATCGTTTCCTTTCAAGTCAGACGCTCTGCGCTGGTCATTTCAAAACGAATTACACAGCACGAGAACAACTAAGATAATTGAATCATTATTATTCCAAGTGTCGCCCTTGCCGCGCCTAAAATCTGAAGTCGAAATTGTTTATGCCTAGAAATTTGTTTTGGGATCACAGCAGCAGAACGTGGAATCAGTTAAATAATTTTTTATGAAGCTAAAACTTCCTTTACTAACATTTGCTCTTCTACAGCTGAAACTGTAAATGGAACAAACTTTTTTATTAATTTAACTAAGCATCATATGGCGAGAAACACGGCTTTCTTATAGCTGGCCTCTTTCAATGTTAATTATGGAAGAAAAAGCCTTTCGTTTTTACTGCCTTAGCAGGTAAGGTAATCATGTAGAAGATTTCTGTACAAAGTTTTTATAGCAGATGTTTTTAAGTATTTATGCAGAAGAGATTGAAAACTTTGAAGGTAATTGTCTATGAGGTTACACGAAAATAATGAGATACAAGGACGAGCTTAAAGTGGGATATGGCAGCCGTTCAAACATTGTCCTACCATCTCTGTTTAGGACAACTCAGTTACAGGGTAATGATCTCGTCTCCTTCTTCAATGACAGGTACTGTCTGGGTAAATGCCCCATCCCATGGGCAGAAACTAGTGCACATTTCAAATTGTGACTATATTTAAAGGGATTTTCATATATTCTTATTTAAATAATGATGTGGCGCAAAATAAAGAGAAATGCATACAACATTGTGTGATGTTTGGTGAGAATCAGATAAAAATTGTGAATTTGTATAAAGGACATAGAGACAGATAAACAGACACACACACGAACATCTTGCCTTTTATATATACATATTACCGATTTTCTGCACTATTGTAAGAATTGCAACCTTGAAACTTCTGAATGTCGTTTCTTATGTTTTTGTCTATGAGTGCTTGAACTTTGATTAAAATCGGACCACTCGTTCTAAAACCCGATTTTTTCGATTATCGATTTCCGATATTTATCGGGGATACTTCGACATAAAACCTAGCTAAGAACACTCGCACACACACACACACACACACACACACACACACACAGAGAGAGAGAGAGAGAGACAATGTTCCATTTATAAATAAGTTTATATATATATATATTTTCTAAACATATGCTATTAAATATAAGAGACAATGAATGTCTATTATGTTTAATCATGAGCCGTTCTAAACGTCGTATTTTTGCTTTAATTTCAGTTGAAAATAAAGACAAAAATTCTCCAACATTTGGATAATTATTTATTGGTTTTCTTCTAAGCTTTCGGCTCACATGTGCCATCTTCAGAGAGGTTGTTTAAACTGAAATATAAAATATTTTATTTTGTGTTGACATAAAACTCCGCTTGGCAACGGCAATAGTTACCAAAAATAATAAACGCAGTTCTTAAGTTTGCGATGCGGTTTTATGACGTCACACCGCGGGATAGCGCGAAATGAAAACAAAACCATGTAGTCAAATGCAATGTAATATGTTAATTCCTGTTTGACTGTGTGCATTTGACGTTTTATGAGGTTCCATTGAAATTTCTTGGTGTTAGGATCATTTAATGCTGCGGCATCATGTTACTTAAATTTAGTATATCGAGGCAGCAAGTAATTTTCTAAACATATGCTATTAAATATAAGAGACAATGAATGTCTATTATGTTTAATCATGAGCCGTTCTAAACGTCGTATTTTTGCTTTAATTTCAGTTGAAAATAAAGACAAAAATTCTCCAACATTTGGATAATTATTTATTGGTTTTCTTCTAAAACGGCTCATGATTAAACATAATAGACATTCATTGTCTCTTATTTTTAATAGCATATGTTTAGAAAATTACTTGCTGCCTCGATATATTATATATATATATATATATATTGTTTTATCCGGACGTTTATTTTAAAGAAAATTAAAACAAAAGAAAACAAAATCATGCCCTTAAATATTTATTCAACCAAATATGAACCAATTTATCAAACAAATTTTCTATATTTTTCCTTTTACTTCATTATTCGTCTTTCCCAGAATTTTGATGTTATCCCAGCAATGAACACATTATCTGTTGTTTTGAGTTTATGTCATCCGCAGAACAAAAGATTTTACCTTGTAGATTATTTTAAAAGGACTGGAACGAATGAAAATCCGAAAGAAGCAATGTCGAGTGAATATGGCCGGTGAGGTAACCTGCAACAATTATTGATGGGTCACAAAAGAAGGTGCGGTCTAACATTCTTCTTCTTCGTGTCCTGTCCCTTCAGGACGTAGGTGATCATGGATTTCCACGTCTTCCTATCCCTGGTGGCTCTTAGCACACTGTTACACTATGCAACCCTCGTTCCATCATCTACTGATTAGGTCCTTCAAATATGATATCCATTGCTTTCCCTAGTCTATTTTCCCCTGTATTTGGCCTGTTAGTATTAGGTTCTCCAAGACCTCCTTCCTTATTGCATATCCCAGGAACTTCAGCTGTCTCTTCCTGATGCTCAGTATTAATTTTCTTTTTGTTTCCATCATTTCTAGGACCACATCATTGCTCACATGCTCGATCCAAGATATTCGCAGCATCCTTCTCTAGAACCACATTTCAGTTGCTTAAAGTTTTTCCTTCCTCTTTGATGATATTGTCCCGCATTCACTGCCATATTGAAGAACTGAGAACACATAACAATCTAGTACTCTCTTCCTTGTTTCTAGCGAAATTGTCCTGTTTCTTAATACCTTACTCAACTTTTGGAATGCTTCCTTCGCCATGCCAATTCGTCTTCGGATCATTGTGTCACACTTTCCGTCTTCTGTTATAACACTTCCCAGGTACTGAAACTTTTGTACCTGCTTGAATTTAGTATCCCAGAGCTGTATTTGGCATATTGGGCTGCCCTTTTTACTGATGACCATGCATTCGGTTTTCGTGCAATTTGTTTGTAGTCCTTTCTTATCACTCTCTTCAGCTACCTTCTGTAGGAGGTCTTGTACTTTCCTTTCTGTGTCTGCTATCAGCACTGTATCGTCTAGGTACCTTATGTTGTTTAAATTGTGGCCTCCGATGACAAATCTAAGCATAACTTCTAGGTTCCTGAAAATATTCTCGCTGTACAAGTTGAACAGATCCGGTAAAAAGACACATCCTTGTCTTACGCCCCTTTCTATCTTTGTATATCTGCTGAATTCATTACCTGTCCGTATACAAGTGGTAAAGATTCCTGATTACTCTTAAGTCTTTTCTAAGTATCTCAAGGCTGGCGAGCATCTCCATCAATTCTTTGTGGCGTATTTTCTTAGTTGTAAAAGAACCCTTTTACTCGTTGGTAATTCTGTTCGCTATTCTTGAATTGCTCTCTTCCGTTTGTCTAGTTACGAAAAATACTTTTCAGAATCAATTGACCGGTTATTTGAAAGATGCTCATAGAACAGAACTTATTTCCATTCTACCCAAATGAGCAGCATGACATTCTTAAGAAGAACACCTGCTTCAGGGATGGCCAAATTTGGCACATGTCGCTTATTCCAAGGTTTTTCATTAAAACATTGCTGCAAACGATACCTGTCACAAGGGTGCATTTTCATTGCGTGTTACAGAAAATCACAAATAAAAACGCGGTCTACGAGATTCATTTCCTTCAGATCATGTGGTACCGAAACATCCTAACGATATGACTACCCAAGATTTAATAAATCCCCGTAGATGGTGGTATTTGAAAAACATTAATGTTTCTCTCAATTCTTGCGTTATATATTGCGGGCTATGCTCAATCAATGTTTTCATCTGTAGTTGGTGATGTGCCTGTGATTTCTTCACCAGTAAGGTTATAATCTATACTTAGCAAAACACTTTCATACAGTCCTGTCAGCTAAAGCACCTTCACTATATAGAACGCATATCTTTTTGTTGTTGTGGGCCATTTTTACCTTTAAGGTAATAAAAATCATCAAGTATCTAAAATGCACCATTTAATCTTCCATCTTCCATCTTTATGGGGGATGTAAAAATTGACACGATTTAAGTAATTTTAAACTTTATTTCTCGAGATTTCGTTTGAAGTGAGCAGTCGTCAAAAATGTAAGCATATTTTAAATGTCGATAGATTTGACGTGTCCTATCATATATATATATATATATATATATATATATATATATAGAGAGAGAGAGAGAGAGAGAGAGAGACATAGAGATAGATAGATAGTTTTTGAGCAGACTGAAATAGATAGATATATTGAGAGGTAGACAGATATGAAGACAGTGAAACAGATAGATGAATAATAAACAGACTGACACATCTATGCATAGATGACTGAATTGACATTTACATATATATATATATATTTATCTACTGAACAACAGGTCGTCAAAATGAGGGAAAAATATATATATATATATATATGTGTGTGTGTGTGTGTGTGTGTGTGTGTGTGTGTGTGTGTGTGTGTGTTTTTGTAAATATAAAGAAGCGACGGAGATAAATCATGTGCAAACTGATATTATATAGATAGATAGATAGATAGATAGATAGATAGATAGATAATGAACAGACTAAGATAGATAGATAGATAGATAGATAGATAGATAGATAGATAGATAGATAGATAGATAATGAACAGACTGAGATAGATAGATAGATAGATAGATAGATAGATAGATAGATAGATAGATATGATAATGAACAGACTAAGATAGATAGATAGATAGATAGATAGATAGATAGATAGATAGATAGATAGATGAGATAGATAATGAAAGACTAGATAGATAGATAGATAGATAGATAGATAGATAGATAGATACTGTTATGCTTACCAATATCTGCAGTGTGGAATCTTTTCTCCATGAAGTTCCCAGATATCTTTGCACTTTGCTAAACCAGTTTTAACCTCTCCATTCCATCCCCTGATTTCTCGATTCCTGGTTACCTTTCCCTCTTAAGGAAGGATTCCATTGTCCATATGCATCGTCTGGTGGCTTATATCAGCGAACATCTCCCGCTCGCTGGGGTGAATTCTCTTGAATCTCCTGACCATTCATGCATGTGTCTCCGTCGTTCACTTCTAAAATCACTAAAATATCTTTTATTTCTCTACAACTCACTTCTTCTCCCGACTATTTCTTGCTAGAAGATATCTCCGATATAGATAAGGAGTTCCGTGACTTTAATGTCCACCATGCCAAGTGACTGAAAAACACCTGCTCGCATCCATACCATGAACTTTGCAGACACTCAATATCTCACGAAATTAGTCTATTACTCCATGCGCCTCCCCAGCATCCCTATAGAAAACGCTTCTCTGCCAAATTTCTCTTTCAATTCTATCCCTAACTCCTGCCAATTCATGCTTTGCCCCGTTGAAAAATTTTGATTATGCTGTGGTTTCTAGTTATGTCTCTCCACTTCCACTCTCCACTGGAACATCCCACCAAAAAAATTCTCACAGAGCAGACTAAGATTCGTTCCGCGATTTTCTATGTAACGTTCCTTAGGAAAAAGTTTTTTACCTTTCTGTTGAGCACTTCGCCGCTGAAGTTTCCTACTGGGTGAAAGCTGTCATCAAATCTTTCATCCCAGCCAGAAAGTTCTGTCTTAAACCTCATTCGTCCCCTTGGTTCTTTTCTGCTTGCTCGAACGCCATTGCCCACAGAAACCATTTTTCCGGCGATATCGACGCCACGCGTCTGACCATAAAAGGCGCCTTTTTGCTTCTGCTTGTAAAGCGTGCAACGGATCCTAAATTATGTTAAGCTGCTGTTTACTAATAGAATGAAGCAGCGTAGAGCAACCCATCAGTACAGCTCCAAAGTCTACTGGCGACTCTGCAAAAGTCGTTCCATCCCTCCTTTACTCAATAAATCTGAGGTTCCCACAGACACAGGACCGAGTGCTTTCCTCGCAGAATCTCCTTCAGCTCTACAGTTGATTCGTCTAAAGTATCTGCACCCGACCTCTAATCTAGAACTGAAGTACAAATTAGTGACGTATACGTATATTTCTTGCGCTTCATAAAGCGAGATGAGGTGACGAGATTCTGGTCTCCGACATGAATAAAAGTGCCCCTGATTTTTCATCTGTCCTCTCCAAACTCTATAACTACTCCCTCTCTGCATCCTGCTTTCTTGCTTACTAAAAGTCCTCCTCGGTGGTTCCTGTATTTAAGAACTCTGGAGAACCCTCAAATTGCCCTATCACCCTATCAGCCTCTTACCGATTTTTGGCAAAGTGTTCGAGATTATCATCAATGCTGAATTGATTCAACATCTCACAGCCCATAATATATTCTCGAACAGACTGCACGGCTTCCGTTTTGCCAGGTCTACCGCTGATATGCTAACAGGCATTACCGAACTCATATACAAGGCTATCTATAAGAAGGGCAAATGTAGAGCTGTTGGTCTGGATATCTCTAAAGCATATCACAGAGTCTGGCACGCTGGCTTTCTGCGCAAGCTACAGGGCAATTGCATAACTGGACGCTTACTTGATTTGATCCAATCGTTCCTATAGAACCGCGTAATAAAGGTCGTGTTGAACGGGCATGCCTCCAGCTCATATCATACGTACGTGGGCGTCCCTCAGAGCTCTATCCTAGGTCCTACGCTTTTTCTGATCTTCATCAACAATCTCATTGATAAGATCAGATCCCAAATAGGCATTTACGCTGAAGAAACAATCATTTACTTGAGCCTAAATAAAAAAACCTGCCAAGGCTTACTAGGCTAACCTGGTTGATGATTTTGAAACAGATTTCCATTCTCTGTTTTCCTAGGTTAATAAATGGCTTGTAAATTTTAATGCTTCCAAAACGAAGCTGATATCTTTTAACTACCTAACCTCATCAGCATGTATAAAGCTAGTCTCCTGGAAAGCGATTCACTGCGTCTCCTCGACATCACTCTCAGGGCCCGTCTCAAGTAGAACAATTTACATTGAATCATTAGCTAAATCTACTGCTAGGAAGTTTTGGTCACTGTGTCGGGTGAGTAAATTTTTCTCGCTTGAATCCATCTTACGTATATACAAATCAAACATCCGCCTGTACATTGAATACTCTTGTCATATTTGGTCGGGCGCCCGTGCTATTCATCTAGGGGTTCTCGACAAAAACCAAAGGTGAATCTGAAACATAATCGATCAGGAATTGCCATCTCGACTTCAGCCACCTTCCCACCGACTTGACATTGCTTCCCTCTGTCTCTTCTACAAATAATTCCACGGCTTTTGCTCCGATGAGCTTAGCTCCCTGATGACCCATCTACACGAATTAACTCGAGCAATTAGACTGGCAACAAGGTTCCACCCTTTTACGGTCAAAATAACTAAATATAACCGCCTCTTCTACTATAATAGTCTCTTTTCTGCATCCCGCTTGTGAAATTCTCTTCCGTGTATTTGCTTCCCTGATAACTAAAATCTGCAAAAGTTTAAATACAAAGTCAAATGCTATCTCGTATCGCCTTGACTTCCACCCTTTCTTTTCCTTTCCCCTACACCCGCTGTATCTTCTCCCTTTTCACTCTACTCTGATGTAACATTCTTCACGCCAGTACCCCCATCCTTCTCTCACCCTCTTTAACCTGTTTTTCTTTCTGTTCACTCCCTTGTGCACCAGTGGCAGTACTGCCTTGCTGGGAGTGAAACGATCTAAAAAAGATATTATTATTTATTTTATTTAAAAAAGATATTATTATTTATTTACATTGTTCGGACTGTTATCCTCATTTTTACAGGTTAACGAGGGTGTCAATTGGTGAGAGAAGGATGGGAGTACTGGCGTGAATAATGTTACATGAGAGTAGAGTGAAAAGGGAGAAGATACAGCGGGTGTCGGGGAAAGGAAAAGAAAGGGTGGAAGTCAAGGTGATACCAGATAGCATTTGACTTTGTATTTAAACTTTTGCAGATTTTAGTTATCAGGGAAGCAAGTATACGGAAGGGAAGAATTTCACAAGCGGGATGCAGAAAAGAGACTATTATAGTAGAAGTATATTTAGTCATTTTGACCGTTAAAAGGGTGGGACTTTGTTACCAGTCTAATTGCTCAAGTAAGTTCGTGTAGATGGCATCCCAGGGATTGATGGGATTGTCCAGCATTCACTACCATTTTTAAGAACTGTCATCACATAGCAATCCCGTACTGTATGCTTTGTTTCTTGCGAAAATTTCCTTTATTTTAATATTCTACCCAACCTTTGGAATGCGTCTTTCTCCATGTCAATCCCCCTTCGGATCTCTGTGTCGGACTTTCCATCTTCTGTCAGAAGTGTTTCCAGGTATTTAAATTTTTGTATCTGCTTGAATTTAGTATTCCCCACCTGTATTTGGCATTTGGGGCTTCTCTTTTTGTTGATGACCATGCATTCCGTTTTCTTACAGTCTATTGTAATCTTTTCTATTCACTCTCTACAGTTACCGTTTGTAAATACTCCTAAAAGACGATGAATTCTGGTTGCATCCATAATCAAAACGTCATTATTTGCCAAATATAGATCAATCTGAGAGCAGTTACAGGTTTGAGAGTTTGTTGGGTCTCACAGTTCAATCTAGGCCTCAAGTGGCGCTCATATATAAAACCGATGACTTAAAGTTACATTATTCTATTGTTGCAATAATACTTGACTCTATTTTAAATGCTTTACCTTTTCAAAGGACATACAAGAACCAATTGGGATTCCCATTAAGTAACATATGTGACGCGCACTTGAATGCAGTTTTGTCTCTTCGATTCATAACTGAACTGGCAGTATATTTTTGCAGTAGTTAACGAATGCAATAAGAGCCAGTGTGTCTATTTAATCCATAAAGTGGGGAAATGAGATCCAATCATACATTTCCCAAAAGTATTCCTGTGCAAGATAATGAAAAGAATTCGACTTGAATTCGAACTCGCTCATACAGTTCCTCATTCAGAGCTGTTATACATCACGCCACCTTACAGAATTAAGGTGGCGAGATGCTTACAGAAGTTGGTGCTCGGAACCTCTCACCCATCTAGGTCCTAACCAGGTTCAACGTTGCTTAACTTCAGTTATTGGACAAAAATAAATTAAAATTGAAGTATTGCTGCCTTACTAGGAGATGCTCACTTTCTAGAAGTGATGGATTTTAAAATTGCTTACACTGTCTTGTAAATGAATTTCTTCATTTGCCGGCGTCAATAATGAGGATTTTTGTCCTGTAATAAGTCTTGAAAATTTAACGTGCGTCCTTGAGGACGAAGGTTATAGTTTTCGTAAGCTTATTGTTCCACCAAAAAAGTTATCCATGACAGGCGGTAAACTGAATATCTGTAGGTGGTCTCTTAAATAACGATCTTAAGTTTCTTTGAAAATATTTCTAAAAAAAGCATCCCATTAAGCTTGGGGTGCGTCCTTGAAGTCGGAAAGTTCTTGACACCGGCAAATACAGTAATTGTTCTGGTGGTTTTTCTACTTTTTTTATAATTTCAAAATTTTATACATGAGATATCAAAAAAAATATTTATATTCTTTTTTATATATTTGTCAAATGAATTACACTACCGGCCATAATTATTAGGCAACACTAGTATTTTTAAACAATTATGTATTTCATACTATTTTTTAGTATTTATTGCCAAGTGAAAAATTGTAAATGAAAACAGAATGGTTCTTTTGTTAATACTGCACAAAAACATATGCATCAAATGAATTTCTAAATATTTAATAATTACCTATATTGCAATTTAATCAGTGAAAGAATGAAAAACATATAGGGTGATTCGAACGATTTTATTTTTGATTCGTTGCCTTGTAAAATTTTGCAAAGTAATAATAAAAAGTATTCTATTTTCATTTAGAATTATTCACTTGGCAATAAATACTAAAAATTGTATGAAAGACATCCTTCTTTTAAAAACAGGGCTTGCCTAATAATTATAACCGGTAGTGTATATCCGTAACTTTTTTTTTAACATGGCATTTAGAAGAAGATACTATTAAGTTATTACATTTTTTTTTTTAATCATTTCACCCCGAGCAAGGCAGAAACGCAACTGATGTGCAGGGGGTTACATAAATGTAGAAAGATTAATTAGAAAAGAGTGAGGAGTACAAGCTAGTTGGAAAGGAACCAATGACAGATACATGGGCGGAGAGAAAGTGAAGATTATACAGGGGAGGGGAGAGAGCTAGAGTCCAGTGGTTAGTAGGTGAGTATTAACTTTGCATTTAAATTTCTGGAGGTCGTAGCCGTCAGGAAAGCAAGAATACGGGAGTGAGTTCCACAGGCGGGAAGTGCGAGAGAGGAAGCTGCAGGAGTAGAATTGTCGTCTGCGTTTGGCTAACCTGACTGTGAATGGGTGGGACCCAGTTGCCAGTCTGGTTGCACTGGTAAACACCTGTTGAGGAGGCATCAGTGACTTAAGCCCATCCGAGCAGAAGCCATGAAAGTATTTATAGAAGAGACAGAGGGAGGCCACATTTCGACGATGGGAAAGTGGCTGCAGTCGAGCCGCCAGATCAGTACCTATCACATTACAGACTCTCCTTTGGAGCTTGTCAAGAACACTGAGGAGAACGGCAGGGGCACCTGACCATAAATGGCAGCAGTACTCCATGCACGGACGGATGGTTGACTTGTATATATGCAGGATGGATTCAGGTGGAAAAAACATCCTGGATCGACATAGTGACCCAATCTTCTTAGCAGTAGATTTTGCTACGGATTCAATATAGTGCTTCCATTTGAGGTCTGAGGACAGGGTAAGTCCGAGGAGGCGTAGTGAATTACTCTCCGGGAGAATCATCTGGTCCATGCTTATGGGAGGCAGAAGAGGTTGCCTGTAATGGTTGTATCCTTATGTGTTTTCTAATATAATTTCTATTATATTTCTGAGATTAGATATTGGCTTTATGGTCATGTGAATAAGACAGATGGTTGAGTAAACCAAAAAAAGAACTGTCCCAAAAGGTTTTGAGTTCAGAATAAGAAAAAGACAGGTAGACATATAGACAAAGGACAGGTTTAGAAGAGAGTTAAAAAGAGAATATAGAGGAAATAAACTACAAGACTTTCTACAGTAAGTAATTAAAGAAAGCGGAAAGATAAGACTATTATAAACTAGCAGTATAGCCCGGCGTTGCTCGGGTATAATGAAAGCTTTAAAACTAATCCAAGGTCCTGGAGCTCAGATTCTTAGGATGTTGGCACGAAAGACTAAAAAACAATAATTGTTTCCAGTTAAAGCGAAACCGTAGACTGAAAGAAAAATGAATGGATATAAGTCAAATTTTGATTTCCTGCTATCGATCTCAAATAAGTTTTTTCGTCGTAAACTGAATGTTGAAGGCTAAATAAGTCCTCTGAGTAAATGGTATCTGAGACTAAGAACTACAATTATGCCTACTTAGAGCCAAACCCGAAGCAAAAACTAAAATAAAAGGGCTGAAAAATAGACATACAGGCAGATAAACAGACACACACACAAACATCTTGCCTTTTATATGTATATATTATCGATTTTCTGCAATATTGTAAGAACTGCAACCTTGAAGCTTCTGAATATCGTTTCTTATGTTTTTGTCTATGAGTGTATCCAATTTGATACCTCGACACAAAACCTAACTAAGAACACTGGCAGACGCTTATAGTACAACTGTGTAAATTTTCAAGAAAATCGGTTCAGCCGTTTCAGAGTCTATAGGTAACGGACACACACACACACAGAAACACATACATACACAGACAAACTTCCATTTATAAATAAGTTTAGATTACAAGAAAACGTATGGAGCAAAAACTCGATATTTATGCTCAGAATGCTATCAAAAAGGACAGTAGAAATGAAGAAGGATCTGTACCTGTGTCCTATCGATTACACAAAGTCATTCGACAAAGTACACCACAAAGACCAGACAGAGACGATCTATCAACCTCACTTATTCGGAAAGTCCTTAGGGTAATCAAGAACATGTGCTGGCATTAAATTTCCTGCATACGGACAGGAAACCAGTTCAACAGGTACACAAAGATAGAAAGGGTGTAAGACAAGAATGTGTCTTGTCACCAGATCTATATAACCCATCATTCAGTCAGGTAAGTGCCATACGTAATACACGCTTGGACGATCATGTCTCGAAAAAGACATGATTGACTGGGTAGAAGATTATCCCGCAGTAGGTTGCCTTCACTTTCTACGGTACACTGGTTGACAAACAAGGCAACCGAATTTGTCCTGTTTTTTTTAACCCATAACTCGGGTATTTGCGCATAAGTGAATGCAGGGAATTCAACTGAAATTCGAACTCAGCCCCCTGATTTCTTATTCCGTGCCGATATTCACTGCACCACAACGCATATCTATTCTGAAAGGTCTAGAATTCCTGCCAGGATTCGTCATTGGCGGCCGCAACCTGAACAATATAAGATACGAAGATGATACAGTGCTGATAGTAGATACAGAAAAGAAACTACAAGAAATCCTTCCAGAAGTAGTTAAACAAAGCGGAAAGAAAGCATTACATATAAACTACAAGAAAACAGAATGCATGATAATCAGTAAAAAGAGGAGACCAAAATGCCAACTACGAGTTGGTGCAGAAATATGAATACCGGGGAAGTATTTTAACATAGGACGGAAAGTGCTATACGGGGGATCCGAATGCGTATTAGCATGGCCAAGAAAGCATTTCAGAAGCTGAAGTTAGTGGAGGCATGAAAACATCGTTGGAAACAAAAAAACAAAATCGAGTATTGGATTGTGATGAGATCTCTGTCCTTCAATATGGCAGTTAATGCTGGACATTCCCATCAAAGATGAAAGAAAGACATGAAACAACCAAAGTGTTGTCCTACAGAAGGATGCTGAGGACACCATGACTGAACACGCAAGCAAAAGCGAGGTTTTGGAGAGGATGGAAACAAAAAGGAAACAGATACTTAACATCAGGAAATTTAGCTGAAATTTTTCGAACATATAATGAGGAACGACGGCTTGGAGAATCTAATGCTCACGTGACGGATAGAGGGGAAGAGAGAGACAGGGGAAGCAATGAATAATATACTTGATGGACTTGGGTAGAACGGGGATTGAGTGGGATAACAGAAGGGGTATTAAAGGCGACAAGGGATAGAAATATGTGGAAAGCCATGCTCGCCTACGTCATGAAGGAACACGGTACATAGAATGACAAGGAAGTCGTGATGCACCAAGAGTAAAAAACGTAGATATTAGTCGCATTTACGCGGGAATCAAAAATGTAGATAGACGTTACATTTACACGGAAGTAAATATGTAGGCATAGGTTACTTCTACCCGAGAATTAAAATAGAAGAGACCAGTCACGTTTTTCTGGAGTAAAAAAGGTAGACATATTTACACTAGAGTACAAATATAAATATAAATCATATATACACGAGATTCAACAGACAGAGATAAATAAAGTTTAAAACAGACTGAAATAGATGGATATGGATCATGTTTACACGAGGCTCTAATTGACGGTTCTAGGTCACGTTTGCACTAAAGTCGAACTGACAGACATATGTTATGTGTACACGAGAATGAAACAGTCAGATATAGGTCACGTTTACACGTCAATCAAACAGACGGAGATATGTCACGTTTGCACGAAAATCAAGCAGACGCTTGCACAAGACTCAATCAGACGGAGATAATTTCCTTTTACTCGAGACTCAAACAGACAGTCGCAGGTCATGTTCCCACGAGACCCGAACAGAGGGACATAAATCATGTTTCCACGACTCTGAAACAGACGGTCATAGGTCACACTTACTCGAGACTCAAACGGACGGATATAGGTTACGTTTACACGAGACTCAAACAGACGGACAGAGGTCACGTTTACACGAGACTCAAGCAGACGGACAGAGGTCACGTTTATCTGAGACTCAAAAAGACGGGCATAGGTTTTGTTTACAGGAGATTCAAACGGACATAGGTCACGTTTACACGGGACTTGAACAAAGGGACATAAGTCACGTTTACACGAGGCTCCAACAGATGGATATGTCACGTTTACACGAGACTCAAAAAATTTGTCATACATCATGTTTATACATCTGCTCAAAGGCTTATGGTTTACAATTACATCAGAATAAAGAATTAGTCAAATGTCACACTTACAATTGAATTAAAAAGGCGAACATAGGTTCAATTTACACCACAATCTAAAAGATTGACATAGGACAGGTTTAACATACTTTCAAACATACAGAACTTAGGTTTACGCAAGTATAAAAAAAAAGGTTTATATATGACCAATTTGCAGATAATATTAGCATTTCGTATATAATGAAAAAAGATAAACGTCAGAGAATCATGATCGACTGTCTGACAGAGATACGTCATTAAGAAAAAAAAAAGACAATGTGAAGTTAAATAATGAAATACCCCAAGCAACAATTGAACTCATTTCGCGGCTTTTATTTTTCTTCATCATTTTAAACGTTAGGCCACCTGCACACCTCCAGTTATTGCAGAGGAAGCAAACAATAATAATAATAATAATAATAATAATAATAATAATAATAATAATAATAATAAATAAATAAATAAATAAATAAAAGAAAAAACTATGTTGTTGAATGCGTTAGAAAGAAAGTAACTGAAAAGAAATTCAACGCCATTGAAAAGAGTTACTATGTTCGCGACGAAGTGGTTGGGGACAGACAATGTTGGCGAAGTTGTGTGGATGTGGGTGATACTTAGGCGGAGATTGGTTAAGCAACAAGTGTTTAGACGGAGATGGCAAAACGCGATAACCAGATTATTGCAAACACTCAGCTAAGTGATAAAAAAAAAATTGAAAAAAGTAACTCCGTCTCCGCCGCCATTTTTTTTTTTATAGAATAATTTGATAAGCGAACAAGAAGAAAGCTAAAGCGCCTTATTCATCGTCAAAAACTGCAGTCGAGGTCAGCGCACACGACCCAATATAGAGTGTCATCGATCGAGCAATAGAATGGAAGAAAGTAAAAAAGGGAGATAAAAGGAAACATAGTGTGTAGAACGAAAGAAAGAAACAAAGAGAGAAAGAAAGAAAGAAAGAAAGAAAGAAAAGAAATATAAACAGATTAAAAAAGAAAGTAAATATAAGAGGGTTTAAATAAAAACAAAAAAGAATGAATGAGTGCCTAAAAAGATTAGCAAAAACATAAAGAAGGTGGAAATGAAGAAAAAAAGAAACGAAGAATAAAAGAATGAACTAGGGTCGAAATAAAAATGAAGAAGCAAGAAAAAAGATAGATAGATAGATAGATAGATAGATAGATAGATAGATAGATAGATAGATATGTCAGTTCAGTGCCATACGTGATACACACTTGGGCGATCATATCACTTTAGATAGATAGATAGATAGATAGATAGATAGATAGATAGATAATGAAGAGTGACTTATATAGATACCTATCTAATTCTTTTATGTATCTATCTATGTCTTTTCAAGTATATCAATCTCAGTGTTTCCTATCTATCTATCTATCTATCTATCTATCCATCTATCTATCTATCTATCTATCTATCTATCTCAATCATTCCATATCTATCTATCTATCTATCTATCTATCTATCTATCTATCTATCTAATTCGTTTATGTATCTATCTGTTTTTTCAAGTCTTTCTATCTCAGTGTTTCATATCTATCTATCTATCTATCTATCTATCTATCTATCTATTTGTTCAACCTCTTTCTTACTTTCTTTCTCAGTTTGTTCATACCCCTCTATCTGTTTATCTTGTTCGGCCGTTTATGGTGAGCTTCTTTCTGGCAAAGACTTCATTACCAGCCAGAAAAAAATACCTTTTCAAGATAGTGTCAAGGAGATGTTGGCGTTTTCTTGTGATCCTGTTGATTACTGGGTTTCATCAGCATCTAATCGCGGCCAGTGGAGGCATGTGATTTCCAAGGTACTGAAATTTTTGAAGCATCTAAAGCAGACCTGGCAAAGCTCAAGAGAGCATGCCAGAAACGGGAACCTCTGCAGGCCAATGTGGAGATGTGTTGGTCTATGAAGTGTGTGACCGAAGGCTGCTGTCAAAGGCGAGCCTGGTTAATCAAATGAATTAAAGCAATTGAATCCAAAGATGATAATTTTTCATGTTCCCACTGTTCTGGAGTTTGCCGATCGGCTGCTTGGCGTTAGGTGTCACATGAAAGTTCACGGGGATGCTGGCACCGTGTCTGAAGTCTCAACCAATGCCGATGGTTATGCTCCAAGACTTGCAAGTCGCTAGCTGGACTTAAGTTATCAACGGGGCTCACGAACAGTCAATTGTCTGATAAGATGTTCCAATCATCTATATATGTTTTTTTCAAATCTATCTATCTATCTATCTATCTATCTATCTATCTATCTATCTATCTATCTATCTATCTAATAATAGTAATAATAATACATTTTTCCTCGCCTGTGAGTTTCTTGAACAACGCAGTTTTCAGGTGTTGACTGAAAACCTATTGTTACCATATTTAATATCAATATATAAGTTTTGTAAAATTTGTTTTATTGGCATTTAACTGTTGCAAAATTTAGAAATTGATATTAATAACTTTGGGAAGTTATAACTTTTTCATATATCATTATTCAATGAACGAGCAAATATCCTCAACTTTCAGTTAATTGCTTGTCCCCGAATTAAAAACAAACTGAGGTTGAAACTTATATTTGTCAATTTAAAGTTTATTCTATCTTCCAGATAACGTCAAATCTTTTATCTTCAGATAACAATTGGACTTCCCTCCGATATTTAACTAATGCTACGATAAGTTCTAAATAGCTGACATTTGGCGGATTGCTTGCGTTCAAATTCCTCGACAGTTACCTGTCAAGGAGAGATTAACTTTGTCTTCCCGGTTTGACCTTACCGTTGCTGCAGTGAGCAGTTCTGATACTGGCCTTATATTGACGTTTAGCCCCTTGATTGTCTTGTGAAAACCTTACCTTATCTACTGACCTGATGCCGATAATTTATTATCTCGATACCTGAGCAGTTCCGTTCAAAACTGTAACGTGAATAGCAGTCTACATTTCGCATATGTGTATATCATCGTTCCAAAAAATGGCATACAAACCTTTGGGCTGTATGTAGAGTCGTAATAGTGTTATATGGCTAACCGACTGCTCACAGGTGGATTCAAGGCTCGTGGCTATATCACGTTCAAACACTGGTTCTTGTACTATCTATGTAGCTAAGAAACGTACATACTGGTCAGTAACAAAATGAGTGACCACTTTTATTTTTCAGATGCTGTTAGTTTGGGTTGTGTAATTGATAACGGCTTGGAATAACAAACCTGCTGTAAAATTGGATGTCGGAGAACCTAGTTCGAACTTCAGTCGTGTTCATTATTTATTCGTAAATTCCTTCGGGAAATATATAAATCACCCTCTGCTATTCCTAGAAGTTAATTGATTTGAGTGATTTTGCTTGATAAATGTGCGTTAGGCTGCAGTGGATATCGGCTGAGAACAGGAAATCGGTGAGCCGAGTTCGAATTTCATTTGAATTCGCTGCATTTACTTACGCACAATTACCTTGGGAAATGTATGAATCGATCTTTGCTACCTATCAGTTAAATAGCAGGACACATTGGGTTCTGTAGCCTTTGTTAACGGCCGAAATTAATGGCAACCTACTCTTTTCAGACATCATCGCCCAAGCATGTATCACGTGTTACTTTGTTTAACAGCCTATTAAATCGAACAATTTAAATATTTGTCCACGAATTAAAAACAAAATTGATTCTGAAATTGATTCACTTGTTTATTTAATGTTTCATCGATCTTCCATATAAATCTTTCTTCAGATTACAATTGGACGTCCTTCCGATATTTTATGCCACGTTGAGTTCTCAAAAGTTGTCGTCGTCGAACTTTGCGCCCAAATTCCTTGTAATCTGTCAACGAAAAGATTAGACTACTCTTCCCGTTTTAGCTTCACAGTTTGCTGCTTGGTAACCGCCGTTATACTAATATATATACTAATATATAACTATTTTCAAGCATGTGATGGACGAACGTAATAACGGTGGTCACACATTTTTATATATAGCTACATTGTTTATATATATATATATATATATATATATATATATATATATATATATATATATATATATACTGTTTAAGTAATATTATGAATTGTACTTCGTTAAGCGATAATTTAGAATTCATAATATTGAAATATAAAAACTTCTGCGAATGATGTAAAATATTTTATTATTATTCACTTATGAGAAAGATATGATAATGTTTATATATATACATTTATTTATGTGTGCGTAACGTATATATATCAAATATATATTGAAAACACACTGTATATATTAACATATATATATACGTGTGTGTGTGTGCGTGTGTGTGTGTGTATATATATATATTCCATTTCTTTTTATATTCTATATATATAATCTATTTCTATACATACTTATATATACATACATATTTGTGTACGTGTGTGTATTTTCATTTGAACGTATTTCATTGAATAATATAGATAGATATAGATATATCTAATATGATAATTCTTTACATTTCTCCAATGATTTTCTTGATGTTAGGATAATTTTTTAATCATATCGTCCCAAGAAAGGCATTTTACTGCCACTGTTTTGCAGGGGGTTACATAGGAGGAAAGTATTCAGAAAGATTTACAGGTTATAGGGGGTGTCAGGAAGTGGGTTTGAGAATACTGATGAGAGTGGAGTGGACGGAGAAAGGAGCATCAGAGATGGGATACAGGTTAGTGAGATAAGAGATGACTCTTGAAGACTTCTTCTTCTTAGTGAGATAAGAGATGACTTCTTGAAGATTGTAGCTGTCGGGCAAGCAAGTAAATTGAAGGGAATTCTACAGGCTGGAATTGCGTAAAAGAAGCTGCTGGAGTAAAATTTGCGTTTACATTTTATTGATTTCACGGTGAAAGGGTGGGGCCTAGTTGCTAATCTTGAGGTGCGAGTAAATTCATATATAGTGGGTACCAGTGAGCTAAGTTCATCGGAGCAGCAGCCGTGAAAATCTTTAATAGCATTTGACTTTGCTACCTAGTTATTTACCGGACACTTCCATATTGGCTGGACATGGCACAAGTCGGATTTTTAATGTGGGATCTCTGAGCTCATAAGATTGGGTCAAAATTCTCTGTAGACCTTGCATAAGGTAGGTCCGAGCTCCCATATGTTTTTAACCTTGTCTGGGTTCATTTTTGCCCTTCGGTATAGCCTCGCCTATATTCACCCCTCCCCTTCAGCATAATCTCGTCTGGGTTCTCCTCTAACCTTCGGAATAGCCTCATCTGGGTTACTTTCTCCCCGAAGACATAGCTTCGTCTGGACTTTGGGAAAGCTTCTTCTAGGCTCCTCTTTGCCGTTCGGTATAGCTTCGTCTGTGTTCCTTTTTACTCGAATGCAGATATTTTAAAGCGGCGTTTGCTGTCTATATACACAGACTTTAAATTTTAATACTTGACTTATATGTTCTTATACGGCATAACGCTTTGTAATAATTATTCAGATAAGATTTTATGTTTTTGTTTTTTAGTTTGCGAAGGATTATTCGTAATTTGGAAAATTCGATCATTAAAATTAAACAGCAGAATATTTCAGTTGTTTTAATATTTCTTTAGATAACATTTTTCTCCTAAATACACATTATATATATATATATATATATATATATATAGATAGATAGATAGATAGATAGATAGATAGATAGTATGGTAGACTTTGTAGATAGCTACTCTGGCATGTACGCATCGCTCATTCAGTTATGAATTAGATTACTCTGGCTATTGGGCGTGTATAATGATAATATACACGCTAAAAAGCCTGCCATCTTTTATCGAGCGCCCATAGCCGAGAGGTAGAATCGCCGACTGACGTCAATTCTGTCGGGTTTCAATCCTGGGTTAAAAGCAATCGGAATCTAACCGTACTGATGAGCTGTCATACAGCGAAACAGATCTGTTTGCGGATGACTATATATATATATATATATAAGTGTGTGTGTATAAATGTGAGCCTGTGTTTGTGTGTATTAGAATACATACATAGCTGTATATTTGTATAGCAATACATGTATACATATTAAAAGTAGATATTAGTTTAATTGAACTTCACGTTCTTGAGTTGATATAAATGGTATTCACGAATCTAATGTACAGAAGTATTGGATTTCACTTCTGCAGCTGCGCCTCGACTTCGTAACCAGATTAGCGCGAAAATGCACGAGGCTTTTTGAGTCCCAGTACACAGATAATTTGGAAGATGACCTGAATAGTAACGGTTGTCTCCCTTTGATGAACAAAGCTCTCGTCAACAACAAAACATGGTGATTAAATGAAGAAGATATAAAATAAAGGAAAATCGCACGAATTACAGGTAAAAAGAAAAAAGGTTCTAGAAGATAGAAAAAGAGAAATAATGAAAGAAAAACTGTGAGAACTGTCAGATCGAAGAAGTGGACAAAAGCAACAAATCGAAGAGTGGACAGATAGATAGATAGATAGATAGATAGATAGATAGATAGATAGATAAATAGATAGATATCAAGAAAATTGCCTAGATAGATAGATAGATAGATAGATAGATAGATAGATAGATAGATAGATA
>JBBBDQ010002036.1:0-15360 GCA_037127315.1 Ascarosepion bandense | reverse complement strand
CTGGCTAAGGCTATTTCTAGGGGATCCCCACCAGCCTCCGCCCGGGCGAAATTAGCACTAAGTGTCTTTGCCTCCGCAGCCTTATCTAGGTTGAGCCGCTGGCTATATTTGGTGGCGAAAGACCTAATGGAGTCCTTAAGGTTAACCCACCACTTACTCCCAATGACTCGCCCAATTAACGCCCTCTGCACTAGTCTTGTCAGCTGGTCACGAAAGTCCCGCCTGTCCAGTAAGGACTGATTGAACTTCCAATAACCAGCCAACCTAGGCCTAAATTCTAACGCCACCCGGGCACAAACGAGTTTGTGGTCCGAGTAGCCTAACCAGTGGAACGTTGGACATTCTAAGAAGTCTATGTCGGCTTCTCTCACTAACATCCTATCCAGGTACGCAGATACCCGGGTAGAAGGCCAACTACGCGTCCACGTCCACATGCTCCCTTCCGGATGATCGACCCGGTATCTATCGACGAGACCAAATTCGCCGATCAGATCAACCAGGCTACGATCACCACTCCACCCGCTAGCGCCCCTTCCTCTATCCCATTTGGGGGTTAGGACGGCATTCCAGTCCCCAACTAAGATTAGCCGTGTTGAATGCACCATGAAGGGCTCCAACAGCCGAAAGAAAGAGACACGCTCACCTTGAACATTGGGCGCATAAACCACAATCAGCCGGAACGACTTGCTTTTCACTGCAATATCGGCCACGATCAGCCGGCCCTCGGCACCGACATGGACAAGGTCCACCCTCGCGTCCAGGGTACGCTTGACCAGCAAAGAAACACCTCTGGCCAGCCGGCTCCCATATGCTGAATAGACGACAAAGTCGTTAGACAGCACACACGAGTCGACTTCGCAAACAAAGTGAGTCTCTTGGATCGCGGCCACATCCACGCCGAAGGACAAGAGGTCACGAAGCAGGCGAGCCGCCTTACCCCGATCCCTCAGGCCCTTCGCATTTATACTGGCTATCTTAATAGACATTCTTTAGTTCTGAAAAAGAAAAAAGAAAAACATGCAACAAACGGCTCTACTCGCATACGGGCCGGAAATCTCTGGCAGATAGGACCCCGACGGACTGTCCTAGGGACCCTGTTCCTACATCGGACGTAATCCGTCCGTCTAGGACAATTCCGCCGACGTCCGTGGGGTAAGTTAGTTTTACCACCCTATAGAGACTGGGGTGGAGTAAAACAGGGAACCTCCCCGAGCAATTCTTCGCCATTTTTTTTAGGGCCGGAGTATTCTCCTGCACCAATCTTAAGTTTGCAAAATGTCTTTTCGCTTCATGAATATGGTCCCAGACCCTCAGGTTGCCACCGGTATTCCTTACCAGGGTGATGACACCTGGGGCCTGGGGAAAGTTTCTGGGATCTTCTACATCTTTGCCTTCCACTGAGGTCAGCCTCAGCAGAGGTTTTAAAAGTCTTCGCCTCTGAGATGACCACTCAGAGGCTACATCCTCGCTCACTTTTAGTAGAGCTTCCCCCTGGGGCAGGGCTTTCTTCTTTTTTGCCCGAGTGGGAGTGGACATAGGAGAAGGGGAGGGAGTGGGGGTTAAAGAAGCTGGTCTCAGGGGGGTTAATTTAAAGGTAGGGGACTGGGAAGCTTTCTGCGGGGACGAGGGAAGGCTCCTTGCTTTTTCGGCGTAGGATGTACGCACCGGCGATGTTGGCAGAGAAGAACACTTTGGTGTTGTTGCCGATCTTTCTCTGCTTCTTCCTCTCCGCCGACTCTTGGCGATCTCTTGCCGCTCCTCCTCCTCCTCTCTGCCGCGTTTTAACGATGCTGCTCTCTGCGTCTCCATTTTTTCCTCCATTCTTTCCTCCTCCTGCACTATTTTTGGGGGAGACTTCTTCTCCCGCTTGGCAGGCGCTTTCTCCAACGTGAGCTCCTTTGATTTTGCTGGAGCTTTGGCAGGTGATGGCACCTTCACGGGTGAAGGCGTTTTGGATTTTTTCCTGCTCACCACCTGCCACTCTCCCTCCTTGTTCGCCGCCGACTTTGGTGTTGGTGGTGCTGCTGTAGCTGCTGCTGGTGATGCTGGAGTTACTGGAGCCGGTCCTTCAGGCTTCTTGGTTGGTTGGGCCTTAGGGGCCGGATTCCTGGCCGTACACGCCTTGGCGACGTGCTCCGCCGCCCCACAGACCCAACAGCAAGGCTTCCTGCCCTCCACTATCACAAAGATAGCACGCTTCCTGCAGGTGAGAATGTTGGGTATTTCCTTGATTTGCTGTTTCGTCAAGGTCACCTGCAGGGCCATGTCACCGGTCAGGAAGCCTGCTTTTGAACTTAGCGCGGACACCTCAGCCACCTTCCCGTATTGAGCGAAGAAGGCGCCGATGTGGTTCTGAGAAATGTCCATGGGGACGCCATGCAAGGTGATTTTGCGCTTGCACATCCCCATGTATTCCGTTTGGATCTGGAGGGTCTTGGTTTCGAGAACCACTCCAGCCAAACGTTTTGCCTCGTCGGCGGTACCCAGCAAGACGTCCCAGCTTGCGCTGCTCTGCCTTGCCACCGCCTTAGCCCTGATGTTTAGGGCCTTAATGGCTTCTTCGAGGTTGTCTCTGCTGATGCCTATGTACTTTTTGGTCTTCAGATCCTTGGTTATGAGCGTCACAATTCTGGCCTCGATGTCGGCCAACTCGTCGGGCACCGACAGCAGCTCCGTGCCCTTAATATATTCGGCATATTTTTGCCTCTGATCCTCATAATACTGTTCTCCCTTCAGTGGGACCTTGCCTCCTGTCCAACCAGAGGTCGAAGGTTTGGGAGAAGCAGGAGCTGCTACCGGTGCCGGTACTGGTCCGGATCCTGATGCTGCTGGAACTGAGGGTGACTCCCGTGGCGGTAGTTGCCAGTCACCCTCTTTCCCTCCCACCGAGTCCGTGGTGGGAGGAACGATCACTTCTGGCCTTTCCGCGGCCATGCCTCCTAAGAGGCCGAACACCTGACAATCGCTTCCGGTGTTTCGCAGCTATAAAATAGCCACTACTTTTACGCTGCTCGAGCAATGAACTCGAGTGGAATTGATTGCCAGTCAAACCACAGTGTTAGTAAAAGCTACTATGGAACAGATACTACACTTTGATCCTACCCATAAAAACCACGGAACGCAATTATGGGGAGGAAGATGGCTCGTTTTATTTATTCTTTAATTACAAAGAATTATGGCACAAGGCCGAAAAATGGGTGGGGGTACAAAACTTGGGGTGGTCTTCAGTACTCTATCTTATACCTAGCTAATCGGATTCACGACCCATACATACGTTACAATTTTTCTCAATCACCATAAGAATTTGTCCATCAACACTCATACATATCGTACACCAAAATGCCGCAAAAACCATACCAGGGACCTAAAAAACGCCCCAAAATGTACATAAAAATTTAAGACTTATTTACAAATATAATACAAAAATAGATTTAAAAATTTATACATGAAATGACATGATGGGAAGGGGTATGAAGAAACAGAAAATCCCCAACATAAAAACAATTTCAAATGAACATCATATACAGAGTGTTAGTAAGACCCAAACACACCCTCATAATTAAAGAGGCCACTGTATTCTGCCTTAAAAGGCAAAATCAAGTAGCTCTCTTTCTACAGGGGAAAGGAGAAGCAGGTTAACATAAATTGGACTGGGGAATATATAAGGCTGACCCAGCCGAGAGTAAAACGGGACAAAATAACGATGGACAAAGGGGATCTCGAACTGGATCATAACAAAAGTATTGGAGCCGGGAACAGGCTAGGACAACCCATACACTCACATTAACTAGGTACACAAAAGAATATCTACCTTAACCACGGGAAGGGTTCCAAAGGAATCCCCCCCGATGTGATTAGCAGATCTAAAAAAGAAAATCAAGGCTAGCCCCGGTCACACGAACCAGGCTCGCTGCATGTATCCACCTTTCGCAAAAGTCTATCGGGTGCAGCCGTTTCCGTTCAGTTCTAATCTTCATTTTGAGCTGGTGCTCAAAATATCGGATTAGATCCTGATCCGAAAGACGACCGCCCCGCAAGACTTCCTCCAGTCGCGTCGTCCATATCACCATTCTAGCCGAAGCCAGCAGCGTCAGAAACACCATCCGCTTCACTCCAGAGTACGGGGGCAACACATTGTCCACAGCGTATGCGCGATCAATGAGCACGAGCTCCCGCGGCGCGATACGAGCAGTCAACTCGCCGACACGCGCCCACAACGGGCGAACGCGCGAACAATGGAAGAAGGCGTGCGCAGACGTCTCCTTGATTCCAAGGTTGCAACGTTCACAATCTGGCAAATCCGCCAGGCCCATTGCGAAACGCTTGTCATTGAGAGACAAACCATTCCGAGCCAATCGCCAGGTCAGAGAAAACTCAGAGTTGCTGAGCCAATCTGCACCTGGCGCCCAAGACCAATGAGAGCGGTACTCCACTCTCGACATGCCGAGCTTACTCCACAGCTTATCCTTCACGGCACCCTCCACTAATCCCCGATAGAAGATTTTCCTAGGCTGTGAAAGGTCACTGGACCGTGGAATGGCCTGTAAAGCCGCCAGACATTCGAGGAGGAATTTCGGTCGCACCCAAGGCCTGACGGTCAGCCATAGGGTCGGGGGCGTGATGGTAAGGCAAGGGAACATGTCCCTCACTACCCCCGCAAGCAACCGATCTTCCTCTAACGCGCGCCTGAGGAATGCCAACCTTGAAGCGAGCACGTGGCTCCTCAAGTGTGGCATCCCCAGACCCCCTTGACACGGACGGAGGCAACAGACTCCTTTGTCGACCATGTGTTTGCGTCCTCTCCAAAGACAGGAGAATAGCAAACGCTCGAGCGCCTTCTCATGATCGTCACAAAGGGGAAGTACTGACAGCCGGTAAAGGATCATGGGAAAGAGGTATGTGTTACACACCTCCGCCAAGCCCTTCACGGAGAGACCCCGTCGACGCCAAATCTTGACCGACGCGCCGACCTTTGCCAGTACTTCTGACCAGTTTTTCTCCAGCTGTAAGTCCGGACCGAACCAAACTCCGAGGAGCTTGACCGGCCCGTCCGTCCAGCTGAAGGGCCCCAGGGAGGGAAACTCCCTTCCAGGCACCTAACCGCAAGCCGGATGACTTGTCGCAGTTAATTCTGGCCCCTGTCACCTTCTCGTACCGTACAAGCGCCTGGTGTACCGCCTCTATGTCCCTGCGGGAGGACACAAAGGTCGTTACGTCATCGGCGTACGCAGAAACCCTGGCTCGAGCTCCGCCAGGGACTTCAATTCCACGCAGGACCGGACTGCCAGTCTCGTCCCTTAGCCGGCGAAGGAGGGGCTCCAACGCCAAGACATAAAGGAGAGAAGACAGTGGACAACCCTGTCGGACCGACCTAGACAGCGCGAAAGCGCCCGACAGCTTCCCGTTCACCTGTACCACAGCCCGGGGGGAGCGATACAGAAGGCTAATCCAGCGGCTGAAGTCGGGTTTGAATCCGGCGGCCTGCAGGACAGCAGCCAGGTAGCCATGGTCAATCCTATCAAATGCCTTGGACTGATCTAAATTGATCAGCGCGGCCTCATCGTCGTCTTCTACACCCTCTATGATCGTGCGAATCAAGTGCAGGTTGCTCTGAATTGTTCTCCCCTTCACAGCACAAGTCTGATCCGGTTCCAACAGAGACTCGGCAACTAGCTGCAAGCGATTCGTCAGGATCTTGGCCAAAATCTTTAACTCTGTGTTTAGCAGAGTTATGGGCCTGTAATCATCTAGTTCCCTCCCAACCTTCTTGCCTTTTCTCAACAGCGTGATCACGCCCCTGGTGATCCGACCGGGGATGGACCCCTGCCGAAACCAGTGGTTGAACACGACTGCCAAGAGCGGGACAAAAAGGTGCGACATCCTCAAGTACAATTCATAGGGCAAACCATCCAAACCTGGCGACTTGCCACTGCCGACCTTCTTCAAAGCCACGTAGATTTCGTCCTCCGTAATCTCCCCTTCGCAGCTAGCCGCTTCAGCCGGCAAAAGCCGGGGAAAGTCAGCCAAATAGCTGCGAAAGTCCTCGTCACGGAGACCAGGCTCCTTGGTAAATCGGTGTTCGAAATGCTGCCGGAACGCCTCGCACATGTCGTCGGTCGACCTAAGGAGATGTCCCTCCGGGTCGCGTACCTCTCGAATGTACCGGTCGCCGGCTCGGCGAATTTCTTCCTTGCGCAGTTCCGCGCCCATTTTCACAGCTTCGGAAGACATCTTGCTTAACTTAGCCCTAATTACCTGGCCCATGTAGCGCCCGCTAGTCGAACGCTCCAGGGCCTCCCTGGCTAAGGCTATTTCTAGGGAATCCCCACCAGCCTCCGCCCGGGCGAAATTAGCTCTAAGTGTCTTTGCCTCCGCAGCCTTATCTAGGTTGAGCCGCTGGCTATATTTGGTGGCGAAAGACCTAATGGAGTCCTTAAGACTAACCCACCACTTACTCCCAATGACTCGCCCAATTAACGCCCGCTGAACTAGTTTTGTCAGCTGGTCACGAAAGTCCCGCCTGTCCAGTAAGGACTGGTTGAACTTCCAATAACCAGCCAACCTAGGCCTAAAATCTAACACCACACGGGCACAAACGAGTTTGTGGTCCGTGTAGCCTAACCAGTGGAACGTTGGACATTCTAAGAAGTCTATGTCGGCTTCCCTCACTAACACCCTATCCAGGTACGCTGATACCCGGGTAGAGGGCCAACTACGCGTCCACGTCCACATGCTCCCTTCCGGATGATCGACCCGGTATCTATCGACGAGACCAAAATCGCCGACAAGATTGACCAGGCTACGATCACCACTCCACCCGCTAGCGCCCCTCCCTCTATCCCATTTGGGGGTTAGGATGGCATTCCAGTCCCCAACTAAGATTAGCCGTGTTGAATGCACCATGAAGGGCTCCAACAGCCGAAAGAAAGAGACACGCTCACCTTGAACATTGGGCGCATAAACCGCAATCAGCCGAAACGACTTGCTTTTCACTGCAATATCGGCCACGATCAGCCGGCCCTCGGCACCGACATGGACAAGGTCAACCCTCGCGTCCAGGGTACGCTTAACCAGCAAAGAAACACCTCTGGCCCGCCGGCTCCCATATGCTGAATAAACGACAAAGTCGTCATCCAGCACACACGAGTCGACTTCGCAAACAAAGTGAGTCTCTTGGATCGCGGCCACATCCACGCCGTACGACAAGAGGTCACGAAGCAGGCGAGCCGCCTTGCCCCGATCCCTCAGGCCATACGCATTCAAACTGGCTATCTTGATAGACATTTCTTAGGCCTGAAAAAGAGAAACAGAAAAAACATGCAACAACGGCTCTAATCACATACGGGGAAAAAATCTCTGGTGGATGGGACCCCGACGGACTGTCCTAGGGACCCTGTACCTATATCGGACGTAATCCGTCCGTCTAGGACAATCCCGCCGACGTCCGTTGGATAAATAAGTTTTACCACCCTATATAAGCAGGGGTGGAGTAATACGGGGAACCTCCCCGAACAATTTCTAGCCATCTTTCTTAATTCTGGCGTATTTTCTTTTGCCATGGTCAGCTTGGGGTAGTGCTTCTGCACCTCGGCGATGTGGTCCCAGACCCGCAGGTTCCCCCCGGTATTTCTTACCAGGGTGATGACGCCTGGGGCCTGGGCAAAGTTTCTCGGGTCCTTAGTGGAAAGACCCTTTACCATAGTTAGGTTTAACAGAGGCTTGAGTAGCCTTCTACGCTGAGAGGACCACTCCTCTGTAATGTTCTCTTTCACTTCCATCAGGGCATCCCCACGAGGGAGGGCATGTTTTTTCTTAGCCCGAGTGGGAGTGGGAGTAGGAGAAGGGGAGGGAGAAGGTGTTGTGGCTCTAGCTTTCGCCAAGGGGGTCAGTTTAAAAACTGGGGACTGGGTAGCTTTAAGCGGGGACGAGGGGAGACTTCTAGCCTTTTGGGCATAGGAACTCCTTACGGGGGAGACCGGCAGTGAGGAACATTTGTCTACTTCCTTCCTCCTCTCAACACTCCTGCTTTTGCGTCGACTTTTTGGGTTGTCGCATTCTTCCTCTTCTTCCCTCCCTCTCTTCAGGGAGGCCGCTCTCTCCACCTCCATTAAATGTTCTTCTGTGGGGGAAGGACTTCTCGCCTTCCTCTCTTTGGGAGGAGACTTCTTTTTGGGCGCCTCCTTTGCTGTTACGGGCGCCTCCTTAGCTGTTACGGGCGACATGCCAGGTGGCAGCACTTTTGCCGGAGACGGCGTTTTCGCCTTTTTGCGGCTCACCACCTGCCACTCGCCCTCCTTGCTCACAACCGGCGTCTGTGTGGGTGTTACTGGCTTTGCTCCCTCCTTCTCCACAAGCTGCTGTTTCACTGGTTGAGCTGGTTGGGCCATTGGGGCCGGGTTCTTGGTCGGACACGCCTTAGCGACGTGTTCCGCGGCCCCGCAGACCCAACAGCATGGCTTCCTCCCTTCGACAATAATGAAAATCCTCCGTCCCCTGCAGGTGAGGATATTGGGGATTTTCCCGATATTTTCCTTGGACGCCGTCACCTGCAGGGTCATATCGCCAGTTAAAATGCCAGCTTTTGACCGCAGCGAGGAGACAGAGGCCACCTTTCCGAAAGCAGCGAAAAAGGCGCCAACGTGGTCCTCATCAATTTCCATGGGGACGCCATGCAGTGTGACCTTCACCTTTCGGGCACCCATGTACTCAGTACTAAACTGGAGCGTTTTAGTTTCCAGTACCGCATTGACCAGGCGCTTCGCCTCGTCGACCGTGCCCAGCAGGACGTCCCACATGGAATTGCCCCTCCTCGCCACGGCCCTGGCTTTAATATTTAAAGCTTTCAATGCATCTTCAAACACGTCCCTCGAGACTCCCACCAACTTGTGCGTTTTGCTATCCTTAGCAAACAAGGTGATGATTCTCGTCTCGATCTCAGCTAGTTTGTCTGGCACAGAAACCAGCTCTGTGCCCTTGATGTACTCTGCATATTTAGCTCGCATTTCTTCATAATATTTTTCATCCTTGCTTGCCATTATGCTGGTCGTCTTAATCCCTGTCCACCCCGAAGTGGAAGGTATGGGGGATCCTGGAGCTGAAGGGGGATTGATCCGAGGCGGTAATGCCCAATCCCCCTCCTTCCCTCCCACCGACGCCATGGTGGGAGGCACGACTTCGTCCGGCCTCTCTGAGGCCATTGCCTCCTAAGAGGCCTGAAAAAAGAAACACTGGACAACTGTCCTCCGGTGTTTCACGACCGGTGAAGGTCGCTACTTTTCACGCAGCCACAAGCAATGAACTTGGGTGGAGAAACAGAAATCCCGAAACCACAGATATAGTATAAGCTACTATGGAACAGATACTACACTTTGATCCTACCCATAAAAACCACGGAACGCAATTATGGGGAGGAAGATGGCTCGTTTTATTTATACTGAGCAATACAGCATTATGGCACAAGGCCAGAAAAATGGGAGGGGGAACAAAACTTGGGGTGGTCTTCAGCTACTCTATCCTATACCTAGCTAATCAGATTCACGACCCATACATACGTTACAATGATTCTCATTCACCATAAGAATTTGTCCATCACCACTCATACTTATCAAGCACCAAAATACCGCAAAACATAACGGGGACCTAAAAACGCCCCAAATGTACATAAAAATTTATTACTATATACAAATATAATACAAAAATAACTTTAAAAATTTGTACATGAAATGATATGATGGGAAGGGGGTATGAAGAAACAAAAAATCCCCAAAACAAAAAACAATTTCAAATGAATACATATACAAGGTGTTAGTAAGACCCAAACACACCCACATAATTAAAGAGGCCACTGTATTCTGCCTGTAGAGACAAAATCAAGCCGCTCTCTTTCTAAAGGGGAATGGCGAAGTAGGGTATAAAATAAATTGGACTGGAGAATATATAAGGCTGACCCAGCCGAGAATGAAACGGGACAAAATAACTCTGGACAATGGGGATCTCGAACTGGATCATAACAAAAGCAAGGGAGCCGGGAACAGGCCGGGACTAACACTATCACTCACATTAACTAGGTATACAAAAGAATACTTTACCTTAACCACGGGAGGGGTTCCAGAGGAATCCACCCCGATGCGAGCAGCAGATCTAAAAAAGAAAATCAAGACTAGCCCCGGTCACACGAACCAGGCTCGCTGCATATATCCACCTTTTGCTAAAGTCTGTCGGGTGCAGCCGTTTCCGTTCAGTTCTAATCTTCATTTTGAGCTGGTGCTCAAAATATCGGATTAGATCCTGATCCGAAAGACGACCGCCCCGCAAGACTTCCTCCAGTCGCGTCGTCCATATCACCATTCTAGCCGAAGCCAGCAGCGTCAGAAACACCATCCGCTTCACTCCAGAGTACGGGGGCAACACATTGTCCACAGCGTATGCGCGATCAATGAGCACGAGCTCCCGCGGCGCGATACGAGCAGTCAACTCGCCGACACGCGCCCACAACGGGCGAACGCGCGAACAATGGAAGAAGGCGTGCGCAGACGTCTCCTTGATTCCAAGGTTGCAACGTTCACAATCTGGCAAATCCGCCAGGCCCATTGCGAAACGCTTGTCATTGAGAGACAAACCATTCCGAGCCAATCGCCAGGTCAGAGAAAACTCAGAGTTGCTGAGCCAATCTGCACCTGGCGCCCAAGACCAATGAGAGCGGTACTCCACTCTCGACATGCCGAGCTTACTCCACAGCTTATCCTTCACGGCACCCTCCACTAATCCCCGATAGAAGATTTTCCTAGGCTGTGAAAGGTCACTGGACCGTGGAATGGCCTGTAAAGCCGCCAGACATTCGAGGAGGAATTTCGGTCGCACCCAAGGCCTGACGGTCAGCCATAGGGTCGGGGGCGTGATGGTAAGGCAAGGGAACATGTCCCTCACTACCCCCGCAAGCAACCGATCTTCCTCTAACGCGCGCCTGAGGAATGCCAACCTTGAAGCGAGCACGTGGCTCCTCAAGTGTGGCATCCCCAGACCCCCTTGACACGGACGGAGGCAACAGACTCCTTTGTCGACCATGTGTTTGCGTCCTCTCCAAAGACAGGAGAATAGCAAACGCTCGAGCGCCTTCTCATGATCGTCACAAAGGGGAAGTACTGACAGCCGGTAAAGGATCATGGGAAAGAGGTATGTGTTACACACCTCCGCCAAGCCCTTCACGGAGAGACCCCGTCGACGCCAAATCTTGACCGACGCGCCGACCTTTGCCAGTACTTCTGACCAGTTTTTCTCCAGCTGTAAGTCCGGACCGAACCAAACTCCGAGGAGCTTGACCGGCCCGTCCGTCCAGCTGAAGGGCCCCGGGAGGGAAACTCCCTTCCAGGCACCTAACCGCAAGCCGGATGACTTGTCGCAGTTGATTCTGGCCCCTGTCACCTTCTCGTACCGTACAAGCGCCTGGTGTACCGCCTCTATGTCCCTGCGGGAGGACACAAAGGTCGTTACGTCATCGGCGTACGCAGAAACCCTGGCTCGAGCTCCGCCAGGGACTTCAATTCCACGCAGGACCGGACTGCCAGTCTCGTCCCTTAGCCGGCGAAGGAGGGGCTCCAACGCCAAGACATAAAGGAGAGAAGACAGTGGACAACCCTGTCGGACCGACCTAGACAGCGCGAAAGCGCCCGACAGCTTCCCGTTCACCTGTACCACAGCCCGGGGGGAGCGATACAGAAGGCTAATCCAGCGGCTGAAGTCGGGTTTGAATCCGGCGGCCTGCAGGACAGCAGCCAGGTAGCCATGGTCAATCCTATCAAATGCCTTGGACTGATCTAAATTGATCAGCGCGGCCTCATCGTCGTCTTCTACACCCTCTATGATCGTGCGAATCAAGTGCAGGTTGCTCTGAATTGTTCTCCCCTTCACAGCACAAGTCTGATCCGGTTCCAACAGAGACTCGGCAACTAGCTGCAAGCGATTCGTCAGGATCTTGGCCAAAATCTTTAACTCTGTGTTTAGCAGAGTTATGGGCCTGTAATCATCTAGTTCCCTCCCAACCTTCTTGCCTTTTCTCAACAGCGTGATCACGCCCCTGGTGATCCGACCGGGGATGGACCCCTGCCGAAACCAGTGGTTGAACACGACTGCCAAGAGCGGGACAAAAAGGTGCGACATCCTCAAGTACAATTCATAGGGCAAACCATCCAAACCTGGCGACTTGCCACTGCCGACCTTCTTCAAAGCCACGTAGATTTCGTCCTCCGTAATCTCCCCTTCGCAGCTAGCCGCTTCAGCCGGCAAAAGCCGGGGAAAGTCAGCCAAATAGCTGCGAAAGTCCTCGTCACGGAGACCAGGCTCCTTGGTAAATCGGTGTTCGAAATGCTGCCGGAACGCCTCGCACATGTCGTCGGTCGACCTAAGGAGATGTCCCTCCGGGTCGCGTACCTCTCGAATGTACCGGTCGCCGGCTCGGCGAATTTCTTCCTTGCGCAGTTCCGCGCCCATTTTCACAGCTTCGGAAGACATCTTGCTTAACTTAGCCCTAATTACCTGGCCCATGTAGCGCCCGCTAGTCGAACGCTCCAGGGCCTCCCTGGCTAAGGCTATTTCTAGGGAATCCCCACCAGCCTCCGCCCGGGCGAAATTAGCTCTAAGTGTCTTTGCCTCCGCAGCCTTATCTAGGTTGAGCCGCTGGCTATATTTGGTGGCGAAAGACCTAATGGAGTCCTTAAGACTAACCCACCACTTACTCCCAATGACTCGCCCAATTAACGCCCGCTGAACTAGTTTTGTCAGCTGGTCACGAAAGTCCCGCCTGTCCAGTAAGGACTGGTTGAACTTCCAATAACCAGCCAACCTAGGCCTAAAATCTAACACCACACGGGCACAAACGAGTTTGTGGTCCGTGTAGCCTAACCAGTGGAACGTTGGACATTCTAAGAAGTCTATGTCGGCTTCCCTCACTAACACCCTATCCAGGTACGCTGATACCCGGGTAGAGGGCCAACTACGCGTCCACGTCCACATGCTCCCTTCCGGATGATCGACCCGGTATCTATCGACGAGACCAAAATCGCCGACAAGATTGACCAGGCTACGATCACCACTCCACCCGCTAGCGCCCCTCCCTCTATCCCATTTGGGGGTTAGGATGGCATTCCAGTCCCCAACTAAGATTAGCCGTGTTGAATGCACCATGAAGGGCTCCAACAGCCGAAAGAAAGAGACACGCTCACCTTGAACATTGGGCGCATAAACCGCAATCAGCCGAAACGACTTGCTTTTCACTGCAATATCGGCCACGATCAGCCGGCCCTCGGCACCGACATGGACAAGGTCAACCCTCGCGTCCAGGGTACGCTTAACCAGCAAAGAAACACCTCTGGCCCGCCGGCTCCCATATGCTGAATAAACGACAAAGTCGTCATCCAGCACACACGAGTCGACTTCGCAAACAAAGTGAGTCTCTTGGATCGCGGCCACATCCACGCCGTACGACAAGAGGTCACGAAGCAGGCGAGCCGCCTTGCCCCGATCCCTCAGGCCATACGCATTCAAACTGGCTATCTTGATAGACATTTCTTAGGCCTGAAAAAGAGAAACAGAAAAAACATGCAACAACGGCTCTAATCACATACGGGGAAAAAATCTCTGGTGGATGGGACCCCGACGGACTGTCCTAGGGACCCTGTACCTATATCGGACGTAATCCGTCCGTCTAGGACAATCCCGCCGACGTCCGTTGGATAAATAAGTTTTACCACCCTATATAAGCAGGGGTGGAGTAATACGGGGAACCTCCCCGAACAATTTCTAGCCATCTTTCTTAATTCTGGCGTATTTTCTTTTGCCATGGTCAGCTTGGGGTAGTGCTTCTGCACCTCGGCGATGTGGTCCCAGACCCGCAGGTTCCCCCCGGTATTTCTTACCAGGGTGATGACGCCTGGGGCCTGGGCAAAGTTTCTCGGGTCCTTAGTGGAAAGACCCTTTACCATAGTTAGGTTTAACAGAGGCTTGAGTAGCCTTCTACGCTGAGAGGACCACTCCTCTGTAATGTTCTCTTTCACTTCCATCAGGGCATCCCCACGAGGGAGGGCATGTTTTTTCTTAGCCCGAGTGGGAGTGGGAGTAGGAGAAGGGGAGGGAGAAGGTGTTGTGGCTCTAGCTTTCGCCAAGGGGGTCAGTTTAAAAACTGGGGACTGGGTCGCTTTAAGCGGGGACGAGGGGAGACTTCTAGCCTTTTGGGCATAGGAACTCCTTACGGGGGAGACCGGCAGTGAGGAACATTTGTCTACTTCCTTCCTCCTCTCAACACTCCTGCTTTTGCGTCGACTTTTTGGGTTGTCGCATTCTTCCTCTTCTTCCCTCCCTCTCTTCAGGGAGGCCGCTCTCTCCACCTCCATTAAATGTTCTTCTGTGGGGGAAGGACTTCTCGCCTTCCTCTCTTTGGGAGGAGACTTCTTTTTGGGCGCCTCCTTTGCTGTTACGGGCGCCTCCTTAGCTGTTACGGGCGACATGCCAGGTGGCAGCACTTTTGCCGGAGACGGCGTTTTCGCCTTTTTGCGGCTCACCACCTGCCACTCGCCCTCCTTGCTCACAACCGGCGTCTGTGTGGGTGTTACTGGCTTTGCTCCCTCCTTCTCCACAAGCTGCTGTTTCACTGGTTGAGCTGGTTGGGCCATTGGGGCCGGGTTCTTGGTCGGACACGCCTTAGCGACGTGTTCCGCGGCCCCGCAGACCCAACAGCATGGCTTCCTCCCTTCGACAATAATGAAAATCCTCCGTCCCCTGCAGGTGAGGATATTGGGGATTTTCCCGATATTTTCCTTGGACGCCGTCACCTGCAGGGTCATATCGCCAGTTAAAATGCCAGCTTTTGACCGCAGCGAGGAGACAGAGGCCACCTTTCCGAAAGCAGCGAAAAAGGCGCCAACGTGGTCCTCATCAATTTCCATGGGGACGCCATGCAGTGTGACCTTCACCTTTCGGGCACCCATGTACTCAGTACTAAACTGGAGCGTTTTAGTTTCCAGTACCGCATTGACCAGGCGCTTCGCCTCGTCGACCGTGCCCAGCAGGACGTCCCACATGGAATTGCCCCTCCTCGCCACGGCCCTGGCTTTAATATTTAAAGCTTTCAATGCATCTTCAAACACGTCCCTCGAGACTCCCACCAACTTGTGCGTTTTGCTATCCTTAGCAAACAAGGTGATGATTCTCGTCTCGATCTCAGCTAGTTTGTCTGGCACAGAAACCAGCTCTGTGCCCTTGATGTACTCTGCATATTTAGCTCGCATTTCTTCATAATATTTTTCATCCTTGCTTGCCATTATGCTGGTCGTCTTAATCCCTGTCCACCCCGAAGTGGAAGGTATGGGG
>JBBBDQ010002035.1:1300000-1432879 GCA_037127315.1 Ascarosepion bandense | reverse complement strand
CTTTGTTGTTACTAACCAAAATAACCGCAGCAATCAAAACTAGCGATCATCCATATTGTATATCAATTTCAATGCACAGTACAAGACTGTGTTTCTTGTCAAAAACCAGTTACCTTTATCGGACATACTACTCCCTCATTAAGGAAACGCTTTACATACGCGCAAATACCCTTGGGAAAGGTATCAATCCGTCTCTTCCCTCCAGTTATGGGTTAAATAATAGGACAGTTGGGTTCTATAGCCTTGCATTGGTAACCTACTGCGGGATAATCTTCTGCCCAGTCAGTCATGTCTCTTTCGAGACATGATCGCCCAAAGTGTGTATCACGTATGGCACTTAACTGAATGACTTAATTGAATAGTAGTAAACTTCCTAGCGTTGTTTTCTTTGTTCCTCTCTTTCTTCGTTCTACTGCCGGGCAGCCTTGAGGAAGAAAGAGAGAGAGAGAGAGAGAGAGAGAGAGAGAGAGAGAGAGAGAGAGAGAGCCAATGTTTATCGTCTGCTTTTTTTTTTTGACGTCCTGAACAGACGGTTCGTGGCTCTGTGTGTATGTTCTTTCTTCCGTTCGTTGGACGAGGAGAAGAAAGAGAAAGTGAGAAAATGCGTCCAGTTATTACGCGAGACTTTCTCGAGGGTCCATTCTCTCCTGTTTGTAATCCCCAAATTCTTCCTTTTATATCACGGCTTTTGGGCAGAGAAACACTTCCGCTTCCACTCAGAGATGTTTCTAGAATCACCCAGGATCTTCTAGAAAAGACTAGATTTATCCCGAACCATCTCGAATCGGAGGTCCTTTGTATATTTATTTATTTATTTATTCCAATTTATACATTATATATTTCTAAGATTGGTCTATCAATACTAAAAATGAAGCCCACCGAAGGACAATGGTTAAAGTTAGTTTGACTTCTTTTTCCGAGGGAATCCACATGTCCCTGAATACCTTCGCTGTATGCCCCTCTCGCCATCATGTTTAAAAGAAACTAATGAATTTTCATATATAAATATAAGACATGCGTTTGTTTTATTGCAAGCAACCTCATTAACGTACAATACATTTTTACTAATTAGACCATGAATGAGGGTCTTGGCTTTGAAATTCTAATTATTTGTACTTCCTGTTGCCGACACTTGACTTTTCAAGCAATTGAAATTCTTCGTAATTCTCACAAAAGGACTTTGAGTGTTCTGAGACAGCTGTTAGTTAGATAAGAACCAGAACAAGTCACAGATTCAATTCCGTGAAATGAACTTTACCAAAATGTTTATTAGTTGCCGGCATCTTGAAAACAAAATAAATAAGAATAACATTAACCATTAACCAGAGAGAGAGAGATTAATCTTACAAATTCCAGATTATATTTTGTTGCTAAGTCGATTAAACATAACATAGTAATTTCTTGAATGATTCTTTTTTTCTTTACATCCTGCCATTTCGGTCGATGCACTCTCAGACATTTTCTGAAATGCTGGAATTAATTATTTTTACTATTGAGAAGGTGAGGTTGGGGTACAAATATACGAAGCCGAATTTACTGAATATAATAAATATAATATATATTTATATATAATATAATATAATATATGATATATCTAAACTTATTTATAAATGGAACTTGGTCTGTGTGTGTGTGTCCGTTACCTATAGACTCCGAAACGGCTGAACCGATTTTCTTTAAAATTTACACAGTTGTACTATAAGCGTCTGCAAGTGTTCTAGCTAGGTTTTGTGTCGAGGTACCCCCGATAAATATTAAAAATCGATAATGGAAAAAATCGGGTTATAGAAAGAGTGGTCCAATTTTAATCAAATTTCATACACTCATAAACAAAGACATAAAAACGATATTCAGAAGTTTCAATGTTGCAGTTCTTACAATAGTGCAGAAAATCGATAATATATATATATATATATATAAGGTAAGATGTTTGTGTGTGTGTCTGTTTATTTGCCTGTATATCTGTATTTTTTTCAGCCCTTTTATTTTAGTTTTTGCTTCGGGTTTGGCTCTAAGCAGGTATAATTGTAGTTCTTAGTCTCAGCCATGATACCATTTACTCAGAGGACTTATTTAGCCTTCAAAATTCAGTTTACAACGAAAAAATTTTATTTGATATCGATACGAGGAAATCAAAATTTGACTTACATCTATTCATTTTTCTTTCAGTCTACGGTTTTTCTTTAACTGGAAACAACTATTGTTTTTTAGTCTTTCGTGCCAACGTCAAAGAGTCTGAGCTCCAGGACCATAGATTAGTTTTAAAGCTTTCATTACACCCGAGCAACGCCGGGCTGTACTGCTAGTTTATGAATAAAAGTGCTCAATATCAGTTATATAGAACCGAAGTAAATATAAAAGTGAACACTTAGGTCAACACTGAGCGGTGACAGTCTGTTTTAGGCTCGAACATAATATTCAGGCCTGTTTTTTTTTTTATTATTTTGCGAACAGCCAGTTCCACTGAGAAGAATTTGCATTTTTTAAAGAGTCAAGGGCCTTAAGCAGTAAGAACAGACTGTCGCAATTCTGTACCCACGGTAGTGTCCACTTATATATATATATATATATATATATATATATATATATATATACATACATATATATTAGTCATTCACATACAAGCCTGTTTCGCTGTATCACAGCTCATCAGTGTGGCTAGACATATCCACTTGCTTCTGGCCGGGATCGAAACTCAACCGATTTGGTGTCAGTCAGAATCGCTCTCTCCTAAGCCAAAAGCGCATGGAATAAGAAGAGGGAAATTTTAACGAGTTGTATATAAGCTGTGCATACACACGCCAGTCACCGAAAGAACTCAATTCATTCCTGAAGAGTAATGCTTATATCGCAGAAGTGGAAACTGTTTTTAAAATTTTATTCTTATATATATCCAAGTGAATAAGAAACGAAGAGAATACTAACACCGTTCAAAACATTGATTTAAAACAGTGCTCAATAAAAAAATAGAGCTATGAATATTTTTTATAAATTATAATTTAGAACATGTACAAATTACAATCTACTACAAAATTGTACATGTTGTTTCGACATTGAAAGGAAAATGTTTCATCAGGTAGTAAACGTTTTTTTTTTTTTGACGGCCTGAACAGATGTTTCATGGTTCGGTGTATTTTCTTTCTTTCGTTCGTTGGATAAATATAGCATTTACTACCTGACGAGACATTGTCCTTTCAATGTCGAAACAAAATGTACACTTTGTAGTAGATTGTTATTTGTTAGTTTGTTAAGTGCCATCCGTGAAACACGCTTGGTCGATCATGTCTCGCAAGAGACATGACTGACTGGGAAGAAGATTATCCCGCAGTAGGTTGCCATTGCTTTCTGCGGTAGACTGGTTGCCAGCCAAGGCTATAGAACCTAATCTGTCCTGTTATTTAACCCATAACTGGAAGGAAGAGACGGATTAATACCTTTCCCAAGAGTATTTGCGCGGAAGTGAATGCAATGAATTCAAGTGGAATTCGAACTCGGCACCCTGATTTCTCGTTCTGGACCACAAACATGTTCTAAATTATAATTTATCATAATTATATATGACTGCAGTTTTCTTGCAGTAATCATATCTACATATATCCTAAATCAAATCATCCACCATCCATTATTAGCCATATACGACATTCAGTTGATCACAGATTTAACAACAATTCTTCCACTAAAGACATTTTCTAGCAACATAGTCTTTACTACAACACAGCTCTAACAACAATTCTTCCACTAAAGACATTTTAGCAACATAGTCTTTACTACAACACAGCTCTAACAACAATTCTTCCACTAAAGACATTTTCTAGCAACATAGTCTTTACTACAACACAGCTCTAACAACAATTCTTCCACTAAAGACATTTTCTAGCAACATAGTCTTTACTACAACACAGCTCTAACAACAATTCTTCCACTAAAGACATTTTCTAGCAACATAGTCTTTACTACAACACAGCTCTAACAACAATTCTTCCACTAAAGACATTTTCTAGCAACATAGTCTTTACTACAACACAGCTCTAACAACAATTCTTCCACTAAAGACATTTTTTATCAACATAGTCTTTACTACAACACAGCTCTAACAACAATTCTTCCACTAAAGACATTTTCTAGCAACATAGTCTTTACTACAACACAGCTCTAACAACAATTCTTCCACTAAAGACATTTTCTAGCAACATAGTCTTTACTACAACACAGCTCTAACAACAATTCTTCCACTAAAGACATTTTCTAGCAACATAGTCTTTACTACAACACAGCTCTAACAACAATTCTTCCACTAAAGACATTTTAGCAACATAGTCTTTACTACAACACAGCTCTAACAACAATTCTTCCACTAAAGAGATTTTCTAGCAACATAGTCTTTACTACAACACAGCTCTAACAACAATTCTTCCACTAAAGACATTTTCTAGCAACATAGTCTTTACTACAACACAGCTCTAACAACAATTCTTCCACTAAAGACATTTTCTAGCAACATAGTCTTTACTACAACACAGCTCTAACAACAATTCTTCCACTAAAGACATTTTCTAGCAACATAGTCTTTACTACAACACAGCTCTAACAACAATTCTTCCACTAAAGACATTTTCTAGCAACATAGTCTTTACTACAACACAGCTCTAACAACAATTCTTCCACTAAAGACATTTTCTAGCAACATAGTCTTTACTACAACACAGCTCTAACAACAATTCTTCCACTAAAGACATTTGCTAGCAACATAGTCTTTACTACAACACAGCTCTAACAACAATTCTTCCACTAAAGACATTTTTTATCAACATAGTCTTTACTACAACACAGCTCTAAAAAGCAGATATAAATGTAATGACATTAAATATTATAAACAAATTAATCATAATACCAAACATAATCAAAATACGAAAATAATTTGGTACATACCACAATTTAACCAAATAGTTTATACTAAGTTCGGCAATAAGTTTCTTTATATTTTGCTTTTCAACTTCAAAATGATAATTAATCAACTCCAAAATGGATTAAAATGGATTAATCAACTTCAAATTGGAAAACAACTTCAAAATGAGAAATAATTGACTTCAAATTGGATTAATCAACTTCAAATTGAGAATTAATATAATACTAAAAAATAATATTTATTCTTTTATTTTTACTTAAAAGAAATATGAAAAAATATAAACGTTTCTAAGAAATTAAAAAGATTACATCATCTAAGTTAATTTCTGAGAGAAGTAATCTCTGTATTCCAGATACGAAGTTAGTGCAAGTCTCAGGCAAAATATTATTAATTGCCTCGGAGATAATCGCTTCTCACTTGCTGAGGCGTAATTCTTTAATAATGATCGATGGCCATCACCTCTTAAAATCCCAACAATTGAGTCTGCCATACTTCTTTTTGCGCCTGCTTTAATGACTGACCAAACTTTTTCAATGAGATTTAACATCAAACTATAGGGGGGCAAGTCTAAATATTTGGTGTTGCCTAAATTCATCCTCCTCCACAACTTCATTTTGAAGTTGATTAATCCATTTTGAAGTTGATTATTTCTCATTTTGAAGTTGTTTTCCAATTTGAAGTTGATTAATCCATTTTGAAGTTGATTAATCCATTTTGGAGTTGATTAATTTTTTTTTACCTGAAAATAAGTTCATTTTGAAGTTGATTATTTTCATTTTGAAGTTGAAAAAGTATGGTTCAAAAACACTTCCCAAATAATAATCCCCTTAGCAAGTCAATTCTTTGTTCTTTCGCCCAAACTATCTGTGGAGGTTAAAAAATATAGTTAATGAGGTTTTCCAAACTTCAGAATCACCTTGCATGTATCTTGACAGACAAGAAAAAGCTGTTTAGATCTTGTTATCTGCTATCCATCCTATTTCTGTTAAGAAAGTTCATTTTAGTGCGATAGTAGCGGATGTGCGTGGGTGGTGCAGTGAATATCGACTCGGAACAACAAATCGGGGAGCCGAGTTCGAATTCCAGTTGAATTGCTCGCATTCACTTACGCGCAAATACCCTTGGGAAAGATATTAATCCGTCTCTTCCCTCCAGTCATGGGTTAAATAATAGAAGAGATTGGGTTCTATAGGCTTGGGTAGCAACCAGTCTACCGCAGAAAGCAATGGCAACCTACTGCGGGATAATATGTTCAGTCAGTCATATCACTTTCGAGACATGATCGCCTAAAGCGTGTATCACGTATGGCACTTAACTGACTGACTGAATATAATAGAATAATAATTAAGGCTTCTACTGTTCAGAAAGTAGGGGATCGTTTTTCTATTGTTATGAAGTAATAAACTGATCACCCACTAATTACTACTTAATATATCTCTTCTCCCTCTAGCTATGAGTCAAATAATAGGACAGATTGGGTTCTATAGCCTTGGTCGGCAACAAGTCTACCGCAGAAAGTAATGGCAACCTACTGCGGGATAACCTTCTGCCCAGTCAGTCATGTCTCTTTCGTGACATGATCGCCCAAAGCGTGTATCACGTATGGCACTTAACTGACTGAGTAGAGTAAAGAAAATATAAGGTGAAGAATGTATTGCACTAATTTTACTTAGGATGGAAAGGCTTGCTTGCTTACCTTGAAAACCAGCGAATACACTACTGAGCAGCGATACTGATGATGAATACGAAACTCGTTTAGATTCCTAGCCACTTGATTTATTTCAGCAGGCATGTCTTAATCTTATTCCGAGAGCATCTGACAAATTTTGTATTCACAAATGGTTGCCGTAAATTTAAACAAATGTCCTGTTTAATCGATTGCATTACCATACGCGCATGTGTGCGCAACTCAGTACATCCAAAAATCCAAGTTGTTAGTAGTTTCAAAAGAATGGTCTCTCGCAAGACATTCGAAAGAGATGCCCTTGGCTGGAAATGCGAGCCAAGAATATTACCAACCACTGGCATCTTTACAACTTGAATTACGCCAATCACACCCTGCAACCAAGACTTTTTGTAGAACACTCAAAGGTTTCCTACGTCTTTTGGCGCATGAATAATTACGATTTTTTCCCTTACAAACACTCTCGCAGACACCTTGCGTTTTTCTCAATCATAATGTTAACCCAGATTGAACAAAATTTAATAAGCTCTTCTAGTTCCGGCAAATGCCTCAGTAGAGAGACTCACAGCAATGACTAAATTCATTATCAATAAGCTGTAAGACCCATTCACTAAACTTCTTCATGTGCCATGTCCCTTCAAGACGTAGGCGATCATGGACAGAGCGATTTTAAAAAAGAAAAAGAATGACTTTTTTTGTTAAGAGAATCAAACAGAATAAAGTTTGCAATAATGAAAATAAAAGTTTATTGTTATTATTGTTGCTATTGTATGTGTATGAGCGTGTATGTGTGTGTGTGTGTGTCTGTGTTTGTGTGCGAGAGAGAGAAAGAGAAAGCGAATGACAAGTAAAACCCAAGAAAGAGACGCTGGGGTACTAATATATAAAGCCTAAATCGTCGTCATGACACCAAGTTTGATAACACATCACTCTATAAATCCCAGAATTTTAGTTTATTCATCAATATAGTTTCTTTCTAGGGTGATACATTGATTGCAACGCTTCTCTAACAATTCGATGCCTTTTTGGTAGAACGATTTGTCTTTGACCTCAAAATACGCCTCAATTTCTGATATCACTTCTTCATTGGAGTCAAATCTCTTTCCCTGGAGTATTCTTTTGAGGTCTGCCAGTAGTCTCTGGGGGCCAGATCTGAAGAATAGGGAGGATGTGGAAACAATTCGAAGTGCTATTCATGTAGTTTTGCCATCATTGCAATTGACTTGTGGCCATTTTTTTGGTGATTTCTTTCTTCAAACGCACCAGTATTGCTATATAATATTAGCTATTGATGGTTCTTCTTTTCTTAAGGTAACCGACAAACAAAATACCTTGTGCATCCCAAAATCAGTCAGTTAAGCGCCATACGTGATACACGCTTGGGCGATCATGTCACGAAAGAGACATGACTGAATGGGCAGAAGATTATCCCGAAGTAGGTTGCCATTGCTTTCTGCGGTAGACTGATTGCCTACCAAGGCTATAGAACCAAATCTGTCCTGTTATTTAACCCATAACTGGAAGGAAGAGGTGGATTAATACCTTTCCCAAGGGTATTTGCGCGTAAGTGAATGCAATGAATTCAGCTGGAATTCGAACTCGGCTCCCCGATTTTTCGTTCCGAGCCGATATCCAATGCACCACAACGCACATCCCAAATACGGAGGCCAAAATTTGGCCTTCTTATATATGCATCTTTTGTCGCATCGGACGGCTTTCACCTGCTGTTCTCCACTCAACTGACTGCCGATTTGACTCCGGAGTGAAATGGTGAATCCATGTCTCATCGATTGTTACAAATAGCCGAAATACTCCCTCCTTGTTGTGTTGAGTCGCAAACGACGCTCTGAATCATCGACACGTTATTGTTTTTGATCGACTGTGAGCAAACGGAGCAGCCACTTTGAACACAACTTTAAAAAATGTTCATGAAAAATGGCGAATAAACTGTCTTCTGATATGTTCAACTCCTTTACTATCTCACACAACTTCAATTTACGATCGGTCAAAATGAATTTGTGGATTTTTTGGTGTTTTCTGGAACAACTGCGAATTTTTGGCGACCTGAGCGTTCAGCATCATTTGTGTCTGTACAACCGCGTTTAAAGTCAGCAAACCAACTCTTAACAGTTGCTTCCGACTGACTAGAGTCCGAATGACACTTATCAAGCCATTGCTTTGCTTGAACAGTATTGTTTCTCATCAGAAAGCAATGCTTTATCCGCACACGAAGTTCAGATTCTTTCATTGTTTTGAAAATTTGCAACAGTAGCTTCACTTAAATAACTGTAATTTGTAAACTAATAATCCAGTTGGGCCCAAATTTTGTCATGAGCCATTTGAAGAGTAGTACTTCATAAAAAGCATGTTAAACTTTTACTAGTGGTGCCATCTATGTGTTAGGCCCGGGACTTAATAAGTAATGTGTTAAGTGTACATCAGGCACACGTATTGCAGTTATGGGTCAAATAACAGGACAGATTGGGGTCTGTAGCCTTGGTCGACAACCAATCTACCGCAGAAAGCAATGGTAACCTACTGCGGGATAATCTTCTGCCCAGTCAGTCATGTCCCTTTCGAGACATGATCGCCCAAGCGTGTATCACGTATGGCACTTAACTGACTGACTGACACTACAAACGTCATCTTCATCAGAATCTGGTTGGATTGTTTCGGCATCAGCTCAAGAGGAAGATAAGAACTGACAGAAAGCTTTTGGTATTTACGAAAAATGTGTAAAAATGGCGAGTTTAGTTAGTGTCAAGTTATGTTTCCTTTTTAGACGCCTTTTGACACTACGGGGCGGTTTCCAATTGGACCCCGCCCCCTTGTTAAGGTAGACACCTTTGCTTACCTAATGCGGGTAACTGTTGTTTTCGGCCTGCCCCCAGATTCCCTTTTATTATGATACATCTCAAGATTCCCAGCCTCCTCGGTTTTTTGTTTAAATCCCATTTTTATATTGACCGGATCAGTCTTTCATAATCTCTCACTCCCTAATGTATTTTATCTCATTCTTGCCCCTAGGGAGTGAGCTGTACTCGGCACGCTTATTTTTCTATGGGTTGGACGGGTCCTCATATATTTTAATTTTATTTTGAATCTTTCATTGCGTTTTATTTTGCTATTAAATGCACGCCCTCTTCCTTCATTTCAAGTCATCACTGAACAGATTTTTTATATTTATTATTATTTATCATGTATAGATTTTATGTTAAAAAGCAAAAAAAAAAAAGTTTTATATATTTTTATTTTAAAAAGCAGAAAAATATTTTTATATATTTTTATGTCAAAAAGCAAAAAGAAAGAAACATTTTTTTTTATAAGCGTTTCACCCCGAGCAAAGCATTTTTCCCGCCTGATTCTATCTTGCACATATACAAATCGACAATCCGCCCATGTATTGAATACTGTTGCCATATCTGGTCGGGTGCCCCTGCTACTCTCCTTGTTCATCGGAGCAGAAGCCATGAAAGTACTTGTAGAAGAGGCACAGGGAAGCCACACCACGCCTGTGAGAGAGTGGTTGCAGTCGGTCTGCCAAGTCAGTATCAACCACATTACAGATTCTCCTTTGTATTTTGTCAAGAAGCCCAAGGAGAGTTAGTTAAGAGGAATGATTCTACACTATTAAAGTTACTGCGGATACCTCGTATGTTTGTGAAGGAAACGCAGATAGGTTTGGGCGATTTATGACTAGCTGGTTTAGTCTTGCTGTTTCGTTTGTTTAATTTCATGGTGGTTTGGTTGTGGATAAAGAGAGGTCTAGATTAGGGTCAGATGGTCCCTAATTGCAGCAGGTGAAGGATGGAGAATGGCGCCGCCTGCAGCATAATGTTTGCCCATCGGAAATTCATGCAGGGACGCCCGTCCATGCACGAAATGGCTCTACAGGAACCCCGATATTATTCAACTGTTGATCAGAGCAGCCTCTCAAGACGCTACGCAAGAGTTCGGACTCCTAATTATCAGTCGGAAGCCGCAACCAGGAAACTGCCAACCCGGTACCCTCAGAATGAAGAGACGTTGCCACCATACTCACCAACTGCAAAGAGCTTCCAGCCGAACCGACATCAGGACCGAAAAAAGAGAGATGAAACCGGGAACCCCTTCTTAAACAAGAAACAAGGCGATCACCTCTACTCCTGTCCAAAAGAAGTGGGTGGAGTGCGAGACCGGGCGATAGTAGGTACTATCTACTCCAATTAAAAGAAAAAAAGTGACCGAAGTTTACTAAGTTTTATCTTGAAACTACACTTGATAATCAAAAAGAATTTACACAATCATAGTCGAAGTGCATTACAAGAGTGACTGGTAGAGAACTGAGGTTAGTAACAAAAAAATAAGTAAATAAATAGAACAAATAAGAATAAAAATAAGTAAAAATAAAGTAAAATAAGATATATTTATAAAAATAATATACATTTTCATGTTAAAAAGCCACCCCCCCCAAAAAAAAATACAATTTTATATATTCTTATGTTAAAATGGAAAAAATAACTTTTTATGTTAAAAAGCGAACAAAAACGATTTTATATATTTTCATGTAAAGAAGCAAAGAAAAAACAAAACAATTTTGTATATTTTTATGTTAAAATGCAAAAAAAAATAAATTTAAAAAAATTTTTTCTGTTAAAAAGCAAAAAGAAAACAATTTTATATATTTTTATGTTAAAAAGCAAAACAAAAACACAAAACAATTTTATATATTTTATGTTAAAATGCAAAAAAATAAATTTTTTATATATTTTTATGTTAAAAGGCAAAAAGAAAATTTTATGTATTTTCATGTTAAAAAGCAAAAAAAAAAAACAGTTTTAAATATTTTTATGTTAAAATGCAAAAAATAATTTTTTTATACATTTTTGTATTAAAAAGCAAAAAGAAAATTATTTCATATATTTTTATATTAAAAAGCAAAAAGAAAACAATTTTATCTATTTTCATGTTAAAAAGCAAAAAAAAGGAAAGCAATTTTACCTATTTTTATGTTAAAATTCAAAAAATAATTTTTTTATATGTTTTTATGTCAAAATGCAAAAAAGAAAACCAATTTAAAGTATTTTTATGTTAAAAAGCAAAAAAACAAAAAACAAACAAATATATATATTTTCATGTTAAGAAGCAAAAAACAATTTTATATATTTTTATGCGAAAAAGCAAAAACAAAACAATTTTATATATTTTTATGTTAAAATGCAAAAAGAAGACAATTTTATATATTTTTATGTTAAAAAGAAAAAAACAATTTTATATATTTTATGTTAAAAAGCAAAAAATAAAAAAACAATTTTATATATTTTTATCTTTTGTGTGTTTTAGTCGGATCCCTGTAATTCTGTGGTAGTGCCGTATGTGTTTGAATGAATGGAGATTTATGAGTTCTTGAGTAAAATGTAATGAATGAATGGGTCACGGACTAAAATTAACTAGGTGTAGGATACTCAGTGAGGATCAAACTGTCCCCACCCTCGTTTGGCGTTGTAATATTTCAAAATAAATAAGTGATAGAAAATGAGACCATTTTCGTCCAAGAAAAGCCTAAAAGATTTCTCCGATTTTGAAAACATGGACAAGTCCAAAGCGTTTCAATTCATTAAAGACCAGTCTATTTAAAAATAATCTATGACGTTCCTATTATTCCGTCACAAATAAATGTTATTAACCAGCAACAAATTCGTATTCATTTTCTGGCTATATTCTGCGTCTTCCATATCCATTTCACAGCTGCTCCTATAATCAGAACAAAATGGTTTTAAAATACAAAAACAGGAATTTTAAATACTTCAGTCAGGCGAAAAAATATCACCGAAGTCCCCATTCCTATGGTGGTCGGTCCTTCCCCAAGGTCTCTCTTGCCTCTGTCCGAAAAATGAGACATTTACAAAAACGAATAAAAAAATCAAGCCGTCCAATTCGAATTGAATTTTACAAAAAATATTACCGGGTCCCAAAACGTCAACAAAGACGTTCATACACAAGAAAACCTACGAGGCGTTATGTTTCTTCAGCCAAAGTAAAACCAACTTTTTACTACCACCGTCAGTTCAACACAGCAGCAAAGCCAAAAAAGTCCGTTAAAAAGTTGACAAACAAAAAGTTTTCCGCCTCGAAAAAGGCGACATTCACACGAAGATATAAAACAACTTCGAGAAAATCTGTGAAAGTATTCCCGCTAAAAAAGTCGAGAAAGCAACAAAGGAAAATGGTTGTCACAGACGGTGTGAGAAAGAGAAAGACAGGTCGGCGTTCACGGCCGTTCATAAAGTTTCTAAAAAAAAACGCACCTTTGACCGAGGAAATTTCAGCATGTAATGAAAGTAAAAATAAAGTTACTTCAGAAAATATTTCTGTGCAGACAAAGACAGAATATCTGCTCGTAAAAGAGATGAAGGACAATGTTTTTAATAAAAAGCCAGACATTGGAGAGATGGCCTCAACGTCACAGAGTACCGGTTTTACGACTGCACCAAATATTAACTACTTTGAAAAAGCATGCGGAACAAATGAAGATGAAGAGAAAACAGAAGGTGTTGGTCTTATAACAGCTGGTGATACAGAACTTACTGCTGTGAAAGGCAGTTTGGATCTGACAGCTGCCGTTGACATGGATCCCACGCCAATAGTTGATAGTGGGGACCTCATGACAGATGTCAAATCCGTCGATTTGATACCAACGATGAAAAATAACGAGGGCAATTCTGAGGGGGTTGGAATGGAAATGGAAACACTTGATGACCCAATGGCAGATGAACTGATGACGACGAAAAATGATTTCTTTAAAGCCGAGGTCGATCAACCACTTTCAGGAAATGTGTCCGGCAGATTCCATATGGAACTGGCGAACACAGAGTAGCAAAGACGCAGAATTGTTTTTCAAAACTTATTTGAAATAAATTTCGTTTCATTAAAAAAAAAAACTGTCTTTTTTCTCATTTAATTTATTTTTTGTTTCCCCTTTTTTAGATGTCCCTTGTAATAGTGTGGTGCGTGAAGGATTGGGAGGTGATGGATGAATTCTTGTGGTGAATGCGCCAATTATTAATGAGTGATAGTGGTGTGAAAGTGTTTAGCTAGGTATAGGATAGTTACGGAAGACCATCCTCTACCCCCCACTTTTCGGCCTTGTGCCACATTTTGTATAATTTTATACAAATAAATATCTTTTTCCCATTTTATACATACACTACACTACAAACGTTTGAGGAGATCTATCTATCTATCTATCTATCTATCTATCTATCTATCTATCTATCTATCTTAGTCTGTTCAATATCTGTCTATCTATCTCAATCTGATATCCTAGTTTTTGAGTTTTTAGTTACTTAAGTAACTCAAAACTACACGTTTTTGTTTCCTCTGCTGAGGCCAGCTATCTATCTATCTCAGTCTGTTCAATATCTGTCTATCTATCCCAGTCTGTTCATATCTATCTATCTATCTATCTATCTATCTATCTATCTATCTATCTATCTTAGTCTGTTCAATATCTGTCTATCTATCTCAATCTGATATCCTAGTTTTTGAGTTTTTAGTTACTTAAGTAACTCAAAACTACACGTTTTTGTTTCCTCTGCTGAGGCCAGGTATTGAACTCACAATTTTTTAATCAAGTCCATTTTTGGATTACTACTATGCTGGGCTATAAATAAGTTAAGAGCAACATATCCGAAACGATTATTATTCAGAAGAAAACTGCTGCCAGATCTTGTCGGGTGTCCCTGCTATTCACCAAGAAATCCTTGACAAAATCCAAAGGAGAATCTGTAATGTGGTCGATCCTAATTTGACAGCTCAAATACAGTCATTTTCTCACCGGCGCAATGTGGCTTCCCTGTGTCTCTTCTACAAATACTTTCATGGCATCTGCTCCGATGAACTTAGCTCTCTAGCAACTAGGTCCTACCTTTTTACTGTGAAACCAATAAAATGTAAACGTGAATTCTACTCCCACACCTTCTTTTCTCGCACTCCCGGCCTGTGGGATTCCCTTCCGTTTAGTTGATTCCTTGACAGCTACAATCTCCAGGAGTTTAAATGTAAAGTCAATAGTCATCACCTATCTCACTATCTTGCATCCTCTCTCTCATGCTCCCTTCTCCGTCCACTCTACTCTCATCAGTATTCTTATCCTTCTCTTACCCACTTCCTGACACCCCCTATAACCTATCACTCTTTCTCATAACTTTCCATTATGCGCACCAGTTGCAGTAGACTGCTTTGCTTGGGGAAATATGATTAATAAAATATATCTTTGACCAAAAAAGAATTCTGATCGCAAAAGAATACTGATATATTATATTCGTGCAGAGACGGGGCCAGGCTAGGCTTTGTGTAAAGGCAGACTCACATCTGGGGAAATTAGACAATAATTCGACACCGTATACGGGGGGAGCTACGAGGAAATCTTGCCTGTGCGTACGGGCCTGGAATGCCCCACACTAAAATGGGCCTTGTGTCACACGAGATTCTTTATAGAGAGGCTCGGTTAATTCTCAAATTTGCTTTGAATCTGTTCAGCAAATGTCTCAACAACATAGACTTCTTTCCCGTCTTGTCGGACATAAACTGTTTACCTTATGGGCCTTTACGCAATAATATTTGCGTAGCACACATGCTTGGGCTTTTCATTTTTTTAAGAAAACTTTTTTTTGGTGGGGGGCGTGTCATAAATTACCTAAATCCCAGAAAAACATAGAAAACACTGTTACTTCTTTCCGTCCCGAGGTCAGTGTAATGATAAGTGTTGAGGGGCGATGTTATTTTCATTAATTTCTGAAGGTACCCAAGTACTTTCAACCAATTTTCGAGGTCATCTTCAGGGGTGTGAGTTATGGTAACAAATGTAACCGGAAAACTGTGTTGCTAAAAATTTCTGTACATTTTTTTCTGCTTCAAATATAACACTTGACAAATTGCTTAGCATTCATTAGAACGTGAAAATTATCCAAAATGGAAATTTTTTATATGTTGTAATGTCATGGTCATGAAGGTGTTAAAGCATTTTATTTTCATGTGTTAATGAGAAATGAATGAAAATAACATCTATCAACGTTACAGCTCATTTCTGACATTTTTCGACTGTCATACGCAAAAACTTATCCGTGAGTATGAACGGATTTTAATTAAAATAAGCAAACATAATGTTTGCAATTTATTTAATCTGACATATATATATATATATATATATATATATCCCTTTCAACGTTATTTTTTAGTGGGTACACATATTTGAGAAGGCATCATTTGTAGTTTGTAAACAGCATTTTATTTTCGTCTAGCGGCCTGAGTATTCGAGAAACCTTGTTAATTTATTTACCCTACTACCCTACTGAAATGAGATGTGACACAAGGTCAGTTTTTAACGTGGGGACCCGAGCGTGTACGCTCAGGCCATTGGTCAAATATTACTCAGCCCCCGCTTACGCGGTAACTGAGTTTTATCTGGTCACTACACTTTGATCTCAGTCAAAAAGCCGAGAAAGTATAAAAGCTTATTAAAGAAAAATGCGTTCGCTCACCATCTTCATGTGAGGAATGTTTCTGGTGACGTAATTGTTTTTGGTGACGTAGTTCTTTTTGGTGACGTAGACTTGACAATGATTCATTGGTAGAGATTTGTTCAGTTTAATATTTGTGAAGATTATAGATTAAAATTGCTACCGGAAGAGTAACAGAAACTCGACATGAAGCAAGCGGACAACATCAGATGTTGTGCTTGAAAGAAACGGCTTACCTTGTTGTTTTGTAGATTTTCAGCTGTTTTTGAAGTATTTCATTTAATGTCGGGTCATCAGGAGAGGATACGAACCGTTTCGGGGCCTTCCTCTCGACGGCTTTTTCACGTATCGGACCCCTCACTGATGTGGGGCCCATTATCTGAATTGCATTTAAAAGACTGTTCAATACACTAAAAATAATTTAGCCTTTCCTGTTTTGAGTGTTTTAAACGCTTTAGCGTTTTCAAGTGTCGTTTAAAGGTTTATGGACTAACATGTTCTTTAAGTTAAGCCGCGCTCATATCGAAAAAAAATAAGAAAATAAAGCTTGGGTAGATGGTACGACAACACCCTGAAAGACTCCAAACAGGTTAAAGTGATAATCAAAACAGTTGATGAGAATCTAAAAGCGATCGGGCGCTATCCACTACAAGGCAAATACAAGAAAATATACTTATTCCGAACTGCTTGCCGGTGGAAATTTGATTCTGGGAAGTTTCAACTCACTCACTGGCCCAATTGCTTGGTTATCCTTGGCACTGTGGGTTGCGTCCTGGCCTTGGTTTTCCGACGTCTTATCTGTGATATCAGAGCGCTGCATATGAGTCACTGGATGAGAAGTACATCCCATTCTGGTTCGGTGAATATTCATTCCTTTTGGGGAGTTGAATTTCCGTCTACAGACGCATGGGAAGAATTAAATATGTGTGTGTGTGTGTGTATGAATGTGTACATGTGTACATTTAATATTTACTCTTTGATAATGGCTTATGTGAGCCGAAAGCTTAGACCCGATAAAAAATTCAACAAATACTGTGATTTTTTGTTGTCTTTTAACGACATCACCATCAAGTATATCAGACGGTATGAACGGATCCTACACAAAATTAATAGACAAAACTTGTCTATATTATTCAATGAAACCTGCATTAATATATATATATATATATATATATATATATATATATATATATACGCATCGCTCATTCAGTAATGAATTTGAACACTCTCAGCTTACATTGTATATAACACGTTAAAGTCCGCCTCCCTCTCCCGAGCGTCCATAGCTCAAAGGTAGAATCGCCGACTGATGTCAGTTCAGTCAGGTTTCAATCCCGGCTAAAAGCAATTGGATGTCTAACCGTACTGATAAACTGTGGTACAGCGAAACAGATCTGTCTACGGATGACTAGACTAATATATATATATATACATATATATATATATATATATATATATATATATATAGTGTATCGAGGTAGCAGATAATTTTCTAAACATATACTGTTAGATATAAGACAATGAATGTCTATTATGTTTAAAATCGTATTCAATATCATATTTTAGCTTTAATTTCAGGTGAAAATAAAGACAAAAATTCCCCAACATTTGTATATTTTTTTATTAAGTTGGTTCTAAGCTTTCGGCTCACATGAGCCACCTTCAGAGAGGTTACAGGGACGTTAACATAAAAACATCCACCATTAAAGATGATTATATCTTCTGTTGACATAAAACTTTGCTAAGTAACGATAACAGTTATCAAATAACAAACGCAGTTCGAAAATTTGTAATGCGGTTCTATGACGTCACACCTCGTGAGAAATATAAACGGAACCATATATTTAAATGCAATGTAATGTGTTATGACCAGATTCAAACGTGATTTCATTAAGTGTGGGTTGTTTTGATTTAATGTAGATGGCCTCCAATATCTGAAGGTTCTTTTTACTGTGTGTATATGTAAGTATTATTGTAGTATTGACTAAAATCTGTCTGATATTACCTACATGGCTATGTTTTTGTAAGAAATGTTGTTTAATTGAACTCTGATCAGAAAGGTGACAGGTAAGTCTACGGGAGAGCGTGGTTGTAGTAAAACCAATATATATAGTGGGTTTATTATTATAAATAATTTATATTTAACAATATATATATCTATACAAATATGTATGTGTATATGTGAGTAAACGTATGGATACAGGAATCTGCATAAAATTCAAACAATAATAAATAAAAAGCAGAATTATAAACCTAACCTTCTACTATTAATGGGCTATATAGTATTTAAGATAACTTAATAATACTTAAGATAACACCACATCAGATAAGAAAATAAAATAAAATAATGTTCTAGTGAAGACATATATAAATATTTGCTTTACTTTATGATTAAAAATCAGTTATTTATGTAAAAAATCAATACAATTTTCCTAACTCAAGAAAAGACTAAAATGTTCAAAAACGAAAAATGACAGCCTGTCTAGAAAAACTGGAAGCCAAAAAGCGACGATTGAAAGTGAAGAGGAAAAAGTAAAGAGAGAAAACGTTAAGTAGCAATTTTAAAGTGCGGTGGAGGGGTACGCTACGAAAAGGACAAATGATCACGACACTCTACACGTATGCGCATCTGCACAGATGGATGCATGAACACACGCGCGCGAATGCACACATACACTATAAAACAAACTTTGTACTTTAATAAGTGCATATAAAAGAGAAAATTCGTGAAGTGCAAGTAGCGACATCTGATAAGAGCAATAATCACTGACGAGTGGACTGACAGGTCCGTCTACAAAAATCTTGAATGGGATCGTGAAAGTAACATCAATCAGCTAAGTGACGAACCTTTTACTTGAATTCATTTTTTTCTCTCTCTCTGTGCGCACGCGTGTGTGTGTGTGTGTGTGTGTGTGTGTGTGTGTGTGTGTGTGTGTGCGTGTGTGTGGTGTGTGTGTGTGCGTGTGCGTGTGTGTAGTCGAGCATCCAATGTGAAAGCTGTGTAAAAGATAGCGTATGGAGCTTAGTTGCATTCTCCTTTGCACAAATAAATACGCTTTGGAAAATTTATGAATCATTAAGCACGCCTCTAAATTCAAAATCGTATGTAGCCCTGACGAAGTACACACTATGAAGCTAATGAGGGGATCGTGAATATTATAATGACTCTATGATCCCGACTTTGATCGCCATAGTAATCAAATGTGACTTTTTTTTACTGGTGTTGTTCAGGCTTCTGATCATACCTAACGAGGGGTTCAATCCCAGAGAATTCAACTAAGGTCCATTCAGCAAATGCGCAGTATAAACCATGGTTGGAATCTGTGTGTGTTGAGAAGGCGTCCGCTTTATCGTGTTCTTATCTAAACTTTGAGAACTCCATTTCCACAGTTAAATAATGTAAGGTTGATGGTAGGAGAAAATTGTTTGATATATAGTGCCTCTCTTATAGCGAGGTGCTTTTGATAATGTGATTTAAACAGTATTGTATTTTCAAACAAAATGTTTCTTAAGGTTCTTGTAAGTTATAGGTTAATAAATGTTTTTTATTGCGCTATTATTATTAGATAAGTGGTATGTAAGACGTCTACATAGAGAAGTGGTAGTATGGCAAATATAAGTAATTAATTTATGACAATCTTGTACATGGTATTGAAATTCACACGTTATATTAGTCATTGCTAGTTTAGATTTGATAGGGTTATTTTGATTAGAAACAACATCGTTTGCAGTCTTTCATTTTTTATCATATATATAATAAATTTTAAACACGTTGTGTTAAACGATAGAGACAACTTAGTCTTGCGTATTTTCTTTTGTATTTTCTCATATTTGCGAAATTTTTTCCAAATTATATTTATGCAAATATTTTCCATAGGTTAACCGAGTACTTTCGAACGTCATAATATTTTCTAATGAGGCTTTTTATTTCCGAATTATATTTATGTAAAAATTGTTCAAAGGTTAACCGAGTACTTTCGAACGTCATCGTTCATCATCAGGGTCAAAATTACAGTTTAAACATCAAAAAATGCCTTGTAGCAGGAAAAGTGTTGCGACATTTTGAAGAAACTAAATGAACGTTAAGAATTGTGTTTAAAAATTCAAGGGAAGTAATAATGTAGACAGTCGCACAGCTTACCAAGTTCCTGGACATTTACTGAGTTGTGTTTAGAGAGATTATTTGAAATATAATTAAGGTAAATAATTCTTTGCCTCTGAGTAATTAGATAATTTATATAATTACTTCCTTCGAAGTTTAAATTGCCTAACGTATTTTTACGGTATTTAAAAATCTTTAAAAACCCCAAATATTCCATATTATTGATAATTCACGCATCTACGTGATCACATATCTCTACGCTTGCATGTTGTTTACATTATTACTTCCCTTGAATTTTAAAAAGATTTTCTTAACGTTTATTTAGTTTCTTCAAAATGTCGCAACACTTTTCCTGCTACAAGGCAATTTTTGATGTTTAAAACTGAAAATTTGACCCTGGTGATGAACGATGACGTTCAAAAGTACTCGGTTAACCTATGGACAATATTTGCATAAATATAATTTGGAAATAAAAGGCCTCATTAGAAAATATGAGAAAATACAAAAGAAAATATGCAAGACTAAGTTGTCTCTATCGTTTAATTCAACGTGTTTAAAAGAAAAGATGCTGCCACAATTTACGTACTTTATAATAAATTTTATGTGTTTTTGAGAAATTATGGTAAAAATATGGTGTTTAAAATTTTCCGTAGAGCAAATTCGTCGTGTTTTTAATTATTGTGCATTTGGTTGGGCTAAAATATGTTGATGTTTTTTTTGTATGTTATTTTTGATAGGGTTATTATTATTATTAGAAATAACAAGGTTTGTTGTTTTCGATTTTCTATATTATAAAATTTACATATTTTTGAGGAATTATGGCAGAAATATGGTATTTGATAATTTTTCATATAGAAAATTCATCCTATTTATAATTAATGTGCATTTAGCTGCAATAAAATATGTTGCTATTTTTTGTGTGCTATTTTTAATGTTAGTGTTATGTATTTTTTGTAAGAATAATTTTATTTGTTTATCAATGATGTACTTGGGAAAATTATTGTTAACTAGTGTTTGTTTTATGTGTTTTAGTTTGCTCAAAAATCTTCTTTGGGAAGAAGAATTTTGATGCACTCTATTTAAGAAGTTCGTTATTACTGCTATTTTATATCTTTCTGGGCATTGACTATTATAATTAAGAAGACAAGAGTTCTTACTGGTAGGTTTTTTTATACAGATAAGTGATAAATTTGTTAGTCTTTAGCTCTATATTAATGTCAAGAAACAGGATTTTGTTATTGTCCATGAGTGCATAAGTGAATTTCAGCAAGGACTTATTTTCAAAATTTAATTTTAGATTTGTGATTTCATCTATACTTTTTATTAAAACAAAAATGTTGTCAACATACCTTATGTAAATCTCCGGTTTGTCGATTGTTCTAAACACTTTGTTTTCGATACGTGATATGTAAAAATTTGAGAAATTGGGATTTAGTGGGTTTCCTATACTGACACCATTAGTTTGTATATAGATGTTACCATTATGGTCCGAAAATGGAGTTTGTTTGGTGTACACGGTAACTAATTTCCAAAGTATTGCAGGTTAGATTTTTGGAGGAGAGATAGATGGGTGTTTGTAAATGCAGTCGCTAATTATATTCAATGTTTCATCAAATGGGATGATTAGTAAAAGATTGTCAACATCTAGCACAGCTAGGATGTTGCCTTTAGGATTGGTAGCTTTTAATATATATAGAAATTCATTAGTTGAAGCAATGTTGTAATTGTTAGGTATGTATGAAGAAATTACATGATTTAAGATTTTAGATAGTTGGTATACCAGTGTAGGTAATTGTGATATGATCGATGTGAAAAGATAAGTGATAAATTTGTTAGTCTTTAGCTCTATATTAATGTCAAGAAACGGGATTTTGTTATTATCCATAAGTTTATAGGTAAATTTTAGCGATGACTTATTTTCAAAATGTAATTTCAGATTTACAATTTCGTCCCTATCTTTTATCAAAACAAAAATGTCGTCAACTTACCTTGTATAAATCTTCGGTATGTTGGGTGTTTTAAACATTTTGTTTTCGATGTAGGACGTGTTAAATTAGAGAAAGTAGGATCTAATGGGTTTCTCATACTGACACCGTTCGTTTGCATGTCGATGTTGCCATTATAGTCATAAAACGGGGTCTTTGTGGCATACGCGGTGAGTAGTTTCCGAAGAATTGCAGCTTAGATGTTTGGAGGAGAGATTGATGGATGTTTGTAGACACATTCATTAATTATATTTGGTGTTTCTTCAGTTGGAACGTTAGTAAAAAGAATTTTTACATTCATTTAAGCTACAATATTACCTTTGAGATTAGTTGCTTTTGATATATGGAGGAATTCATTTGTTGATGCAATGCTGTAATTGATAGGTATGTATGGAGAAATTATATGATTTACTGTTTTAGATAGTTAGTATACCGGTGTAGGTATTTGTGATATGATCGATGTGAGGGGAAAACCTGATTTATGGGGTTTTTGCATTAACATTATGATATACCAGCAATTTTCTTGAGTTTTAAATTACTAACCTCAGCGTTATTCGCTATGATATATGAATAAAGAAGTGTTTTTCAAAAACATTTCTACCATTTCTACCATTATTCCATGCTAAAAAATCAATAAAATCAATGTTAAAGTCAGTTATAGTTGCGTTAAGAACGCAGATGAATATATTTCACAAAATAATGATATCAAATAAATATTTGACACACCTGAATAATATCAGTCGCCCTACTCAAAAAATAATGACCCTTCAAAAGATAATTGCAACTGCTAAAAAAATAAAACCTGCCCATTGAATGAAGGTTATCTTGAATGGCATGCTTCCAGGTCATTTCATTTTAACGCGCTGTACCTAAAGGCTCTATTCTCCTAGGCTTTTCCTGATCTTTCTCAATGATCTTTCTGGTGTAATCAGTTCACAAGTAGGCATCTATGCAGGTGACACCACCATTTACTCTCGTCTCAACAAGAAATCTGCCAAGGCTGACAAAGTAAACCTGGCTACTGCTCTTGGAAAGGACCTTTAATCAGTTAAATGCAACCACAACTTCTACTCCAACAGTTTCTTTTCTCGCACTTCCCGACTGTGGAATTCCCTTCCACATGACTGCTTCCCCGACGGCTACAATCTCCAGGAGTTTAAATGTAAGGTCAATAGGGGAAATTAAATAACAATAACAAGAACCCAATTATTACTTGGAATATAGTAGCTAAATTCAAATCTTACAATGGAAAAGAAGATAGATGTAACTTATGACTTTTAGAAAAATTTGTCATCTTAAAGCATATAAATAACCCTAAAAAAAACAACAAAAAAAGATTTAATGGCCACATGCAGCCATAGAAAAAAATACTTAAATTCTTAGACATTGATTCATATAGATTCTTTCTGCGTTTGCCTTTCTTTCTTCCTCACATTTTTTTACCTTTCCCTTTCTTTCTGTCTTTTTTCCTTACTCCCTTCCCACTTTCTTTCTTTTTTTTTTTAATCATATCACCCTGAGCAAGGCGGTAACGCCACTGGTGTGCAGGGGGTTACGTAAGAGTGGAAAAATTGGAAAAGAGAAAGCCGGAAACCACATCCTAAATAGAGAACAAGGGATGAGCCTCTTCACCTGTTCAATAGACGTGGGTGGAGTGTGAACTGGGCGATTCTTCTGCAAATATTACTAATAATAATTATGAATTAATTTGATTCTTACTTGATTCTTACTCTTGTTATAACATTTAACTTCTGTGAACATCAATTTAACTTAAATTCAAAAACCTATGAAACTGTGAATTTGAAAAATGCACCTGATGATTGCATAACGCATCATATTACGAGTCGTGATATCGACGTAGGACAATATTTATTAATATATACACTACCGGTTATAATTATTAGGCTATCCCAGTTAAAAAAAAAAGTTTTAGTATTTATTGCCAAGAGGATAATTCTAAATGAAAATAGAATGGTTCTTTTGTTAATATGCACGATTATATGTGCATCAAATGAACTGTTCTGGTGTCCAGTTTTTGTGCTCTCTTCCCCATGCTAGTCTCTTCTTATTGGCTGGCCGAAGCAAAGGCTTCCTGGTTGCCTCGTAAAATTTTTTCAAAGTAATAGTAACAAAAGAACCATTCTATTTTCATTTAGGATTATCCATTTGGCAATAAATACTAAAAAATAGTATGAAATACATCAATTTTTTAAAAACGGTGGTAGTTTAAATATTATGGCCGGTAGTATATATATATATATATATATATATATATATATATATATATATATATAGGAAAGAATATTAAAACGTTTTGAGTTTGAAAGTGTGTTTTTTTTTACAGTATTTGTTTATTTCTACTATTATATTTTATATTTTAGACTACCCTCAGTCCTTTATCAGAAACAATTGATTTTAAAATTTGAATTAGTAACGTATTTCGCGAGATTTCGCAAGAGCGTCAGTGAAGAGTTTGTTTACATCACGTGACGCGTTTGTGGAGAGAGTTTTTGTTTTTACATCAAGTGACGTTGAAAGCGACAGATTTTTAAAAAAATTATGTTTGTAAACGTAAACCTATCTTTAATAATGCTTGTAAATTTGTTTTAGATAAAAAAAACAACATATTTTCAAACTCAAAACGTTTTAATATTCTTTCCTATACATATTAAGACAGTATAAGTGGATCATCACTATGCTATATATATATATATATATATATATATATATATATATACTGTATCGTGACACCAGATAATTTTCTAAACATATACTGTTAAATATAAAAGACAATGAACGTCTATTATGTTTAATCATGAGCCGTACTAAACATCGTATTTCGGCTTCAATTTCAGGTGAAAATACAGACAAAAATTCTCCAAAGAAAAGACTAAAACTCTCCTTTAGAACGGCTCATGATTAAACATAATAGACATTCATTGTCTCTTATATTTACCAATATATATATATATATATATATATATATATATATATATATATATAATAGCTCTGTCTGTTCATACTACTTTGAGCACTGTTTTATTAACACTTGAATAATATTATGCATATATGTACTCTCATATATATATATATATATATATATATATATTAATTCACGTAATTATATATATATATATATCAAAGTGAATAAAGAACGAAGAAAGTGTTAACAACGTTCAAAACATTCATTTAAAAGAGTGCTCAGTATAGAAATAGAGCAAACTTTATTAAAAGTTATAGTTTAGAACATGTACAAATTATAATCTACTACAAAAGTGTACATTTTGTGTCGACATTGAAAAACCAACGTCTCATCAGGTAGTTAATAATGATGGTAATAAACTTTATTTTTGAAAAAGAAGATTAAAAAATCTCACTTCTTTATTTTTGGAAAATTGTACTAGGTAAAGAGGATAGAAAAGAAGGGAAAACAAAAAAGTAAATCGAAAAAAAAAGGGAGTAAAACAAAAAAGAAAACGAGAGACATAGGAAATAAAGAGAGTAGGAGGACAGGAGAGAAAGAAAGAGCTAAGAGGAAGAGCCGATGATAACGGCTCAGAGAGAAATAAATTTTGGTAGCAGGTGAAATATAGACAGATACGTATATATATATATATATATATATATATATATATATATATATATATAAGTGAATATTGAAGTCAACACTCAGTGGGGACAATCTGTTTTATGCTTGAATGCCATTGTCAGGCCCTTTTCAGGTGATATACGTTGGAATTTCGAACCGGACCCTTGATATATTCAGAAAAGGCAAGGCACGGAAAACTAGAACAATTTATCCCCGTGGACAAAATAAACAACACTTCGGACAACGTAAATAGCCGAAATAGTTCATGTTCTCATAAAACACTTTGTTATTTCGTATTATTGTTTAAGATGTTTTTCCATCCATTACAAGATTTTCATCCATTACATAAAGATTTATTCACATTGTCCTCACCTTTATTATCATATTCACGACGTTTCGGTGCGTTGTACTCTCCGGCCTTCTTCGGGTGGTTGGAATTTTGAATTGAACCCTTTACTTCGATCACGGGGTTAGATTGTTCTAGTACCAAAAACCGTGCTCTTCCAGAAGTCTCGGTATTAATTTTCTCTTAAGTTTTTCATAAGTATAAATAATAAAAAAATAAATCATCCGTTACACCCAATGGTGGGTACGGCAGCATTTTGCTGTTTCCTTAACAAACAGTTTTCTATGGGGCAAGGTTGTTAGCCCTGCGCCCAACTCCCAAACCTGGAGGAAGGTAATTTTGTAAGCATAACTTAGACGTGTCACACGTCCGAAAGTAAGGGATACCCAGTGAGGATCAAACTCACTACTCAATTGTAATGATTCAAGCGAGACAAGCTTTCTAGGCATTACACCACCGCTAGGGGCCCTTTCATATATATATATATATATATTGTCATCCGCAGACAGATCTGTTCCGCTGTATCACATCTCATCAGTACGGTTAGACTTCTATTGCTACACAACCCAGGCTCGAAACCCGACCGCTTTGGCGTCAGTCGGCGTTTCGTTGGAAGAAGGCAGTCTTTTAGCGCATATCATATTACGCGCCCAAGAGCTAGAGTGCTCAAATTCATTTTTTAATGAATGAGCGATGCGTACACGCTATATATATATACATATATATATATATATATATATATATATATATATATAAAATCCGAAATGGAAAAGTAGGGAGGAAAATTCCAAGAACCGGATCCTAACTAATATTAAAAAATGATACAGGAGGAGAGCTCAATGTAACTAAAATTACAGAGCCAATATATATATTAGTCATTCACATACAGGGCTGTTTCGCAGCTCATCAGTGTGGTAGATACATCCACTTGCTTCTGGTCGGGACTGAAACTCGACCGATTAGGTGTCAGTTGTAGTCGCTACTCCCTGATAGTCCTCCGCAGACAGATCTGTTAGAGAGATAGAAAGAGAGAAGGCGGGGGAAGCTGCTTTTATCACCCAGTGAAATATCATTCTTCGATGATAGTTACCGAAATGTACTTGTCTAAAATGGCACATTTTTGTATGTCGCTATTGGAGAGTAAAGTCGTGTTGTTTCATGTCGGGTTGAGTGAGATCCATTAGGCCGTCCGACCGTTTGACAATAAATACATAAAATAAAAATATAGTGAAAAGCGCAATTTTAATGGAGCAGATTGTATAGCCGCAATTTCCCTGCCCAAAGTACCACGCCGCCACCACTCAACATCGTTCCCGATTCATCGGCAACATTCTCTTCTACCTATTTCACAATGTAAGACGAACCCTAATTATCAGAATACAGCCCAGAGAAACCCTCCCCGACCAAAGATTTTTATTTCTACAATCCAAGTATTTTCCTTCTAGCAATTTCTATTGTCGTCTTTCTTATGGGGCGTGCTGCTCCCCACCCTGACAAAATACGTTACGGCATGGGTTTTTTGACAAGAGAGAAGCCGATGGGGGAACTAATTAACCAATGTCAGAAATAAGAGTTGGATATCTATTGTTGAAAGGTGCAAAATCGAGAGAGAGACAGAGAGAGAGAGAGAGAGAGAGAGAGAGAAGAAAATGTGTGCCCGTGTGAAAGACGGAGCTCATGGTGGTGGTGGTGGAGATTTGGGGGTCACTCGGTTGAAAGGCATCTCGAAGACGACGCAAGCAAAGTAGAAGCTATTTTAACAAGCTTAGCTTGGCACAAGGCCATGAGTATGTAGGACTAAAAAGGTGATGGCGTGATGTTCAACTTGCTCGTTAATCGTTACCTCGAACCGAGGTGACATACAGAGTGGAAGTTATGTCTCCTTCCGCAACCTTTCACACTACGCAATTTTTAAAAGACTTGTTCAATTAATAAACAAATACTTTTTACGTAATCCTTTAAAGCCACACACACACACACACACACACACACACACACACACACACATATATATATATTTATTGATTTATTATAAATTATAGTTTAGAACATGTACAAGTTATTATCTACTACAAAGTGTACATTTTGTTTCGACATTGAAAAGACAATGTCTTATCGAGTAGTGTGGAAAGGAATGGAAAATCTTTTTCTTATATTTGGCGAGTTGTGTGTGAGATGTAGGTGGGGTGAGGGATAAGGGAATAAGTCTTGTAAATTGTCCGATAGAATTTTGAACGAAAAAAGGGAATAAGTAGGGGATAGAGTTGATTAATAGACGTGTCGAACATTTTGTAGACAGATTTAACATTAGAAAATAAGATGTAGTCCTTTATAGCTTAATGGCTGGTTTTCTTCGGGTTTAATAAAAGGAGAAAACAAGGAAATGTATATGGGGTGGGGAGGGGTAGATGCGATGAAGTGGGAAGAGAAATTACTATTTTGTGAACATATCTTGTACGACTACCAATATTTTTGTATTTAAATTTAGTTTTTAAAATTGATATATTTTTGTATATTTAACTTTAATTTAAAATTTAGGAAACCACTTTTTTATATAAAACTTAAAATTAGATCACAGTTTGTGGTATGAATTAAATGTAAAATTTGAGGTAAGAGTGTTGTTAATATTATAAAGGTTTACCGTTTCTAGGGATCCTAACTTTAGCTTTTGTAGTTTTTAGCATGATTGTAAGGTTAGTTCTTTAATGTATTTGCAGTTTACTGTGGTTTCATGCCTCTGGTTTAATAATATGTTGCTATTCATGCATCTTTTTGAAGACAAAGGAAACATGGTTCTTTTATTGATTTAGATATCTTGGCTTGTTTGAGGATTTTCCATTAAACTTTCAGTGCTTTTTTTTCTTCGTTCCTTATTCACTTGTATATATATATATATATATATATATATATATATATATATATATATACATATATATATATTCGAAAATGTGTCCTCTTGAGCAAAGAAAAACCATTGCTAGATTCGATGTGCTGTCGGAGGGCGCACATTTTTCTTTAATAAGATCCGTAAACGAAAAGAAATAAATATAGTGTTTAATAAATAAACGGAACATTTACTCAGATATGGGTATCCACTATAAATAACTTTTAAATAGATAAAATCTTTCGGATCAATAAATAAAAATCAATTATTACTGAAGGAGGCTTGTATGTGGATGACATATATATTATGCTCTCATTACAATTGAGCTCTCTGGGGAGGATAATTTTCAAAACATTTACCACTTCTGCGATTTACGCGTTACTCTTAGCAATGAATTGAGTTTTTCCGGGTTTTTTTTATGTATTGATCCGACAGATTTTATCAATTTAAACGTTATTTATAGTGGATACTCATATCTGAGCAGATGTTCCGTTTATTTATTAAACAGTAAGTAAGTAAACGTTTTTTTATTTGTAACTTTTGTTGTTTTTTCCTGTGTCCAGCTTTATTAGTAACAATAACGCCAACGAAGACATTTGAAAAGTGTTGGCCGAAATGTTCCTCAGGATCACACAATGACGTCAGTATTGTTTAAGGCAATTTGTTGTTTCTTTATATATATATATATATATATATATATATATATATATATATATATATATATATATAAAACTTTCCCTGAAGATCCAATTTAGTGAAACCTTGGTAGGTTCGTTGGCTCTCTAGGTTAGCTACTTACTTGTTTGCTCTACTAGTGTATTGAGCGCTTTACGTGTTAGGTTACTCGTCTCGGGTTTATTTTTCTTTCGACTAGTACTTTGACTAATGTTCAAGTGCTTAGTTCGTTTCTTTTTTGTTTCCATTTTTTCCCCCTGCGTTTATACTCGGTGGGGTTTTCAAGACGTGTTCAACGACAAACTTACAGTTATATATATACATATACACGAAGGTCATTCAATAAATAAGGTGAATATTTCGGTATAAGGACTTCTAATACAGATAGAAGCTTACTTTTTTTATTTTTCAACGTAGTCTCCCAGCAGTGTCACACACTTTTCCCATCTGTGCACAAGCTTCCGTATTCCCTCAGCATAAAAATCTTTGGACTGACGTCTCAGCCAATCGCTCACAGCACTTTTGACTTCATCGACACTTTCAAACTTCATGCCTCTCTTGAATACTTTCAAGAGACCAAACTAGTGAAAGTCTAAAGGTGCAAGGTCTGAGCTGTAAGGGGGAGAGACACTGCTGGGACAACGCGACCCTCTTCTGTTTGTGCTCTGCAGTAAGCATCTTTGGCACCCACCAGCAGCTGACTTTCGCGTAGGCAAGGTCATCATGGACAATTTTGTGTGCTGTCCCAACAGATAGGCTCAAAGTCCTTGCAATGTCATCCACTGTCATCCTTCTGTCAGACTGAATGAGGTCATTGACTGATTCGATCACATCAGGAGACCTCACTTCTGTAGGCCTCCCAGGCCCGTCTTCATCCTCAACACTGCTCCGTCCTTCTTTAAACAATTTAGCCCACTTGTAGACATTTTTTGGCTGAAACATGTGGAACCATACACAGTTGACATTCTCCTATGTATTTCAACTGGTTTGCACCCTTCAGCAAACAAAAACTTGATAACTGACCTCTGTTCAATACTGAAGCATGCTTCGTGGTCGGCCATCTTTGTTAATCTCCAAAAGTTTTTTTCAATCAGCCAAAAAAATTAAATCCCTAAAACAGTAAGCTTCTATCTGTATTAAAAGTCCTTATACCCAAAAATTCACCTTTTTTATTGAATGACCCTTATATATATATATATATATATATATTCGAGTAAAAGCAAAAAAAAGCTGAAAATAAGCTATAAAAGTTTAGAATAGAAAATGAACTGAATGATAAAACTGAACAGAACTTCTACTTCATGATTCCCATTGCACGAAACTCTGAATGGCGGATATATATATATATATATATATATATATATATATATATATATATATATATATATAATATAAAATAATAACAAGACCGACTCTGTAAGTATCTAAATCCTAAAACTATACGAAAATAAACTTTAAGGACAACAAATAACAGACAGAATCTAATTCCGTTACTATCCGTCGCTATAAGGCGTTGGACAAGAGGGGAGAAAAAAAAAAAGAAAACTGCGGAATACAGACAATACATACAATACCCCGCAGTAAAGAAAAAAAAACCCCAAACGGAACCAACCACAAAGAAAGAAAAAGTGCTCGATACAGAACTAACCAAAGCGAAATAACAAATAGGAAGCAATGCAGAGCAAAGACACGTAAAAAAATCACAAGATCGCCAAAACCTACCGCGGTTTCACACAACGATATATATATATCGTCTTTACCGAGACGATAAACTTATGTTTATCCCAAATAGAACTGGTCCTCTATCATCCAGAATACAGAAAAAAATATAAGTGCTTCTACTCTGTCAGTTTCTTTTCTCGCACTTCTCGCCTGGGGAATTCTCTTCCGTATAACTGCTTCTCTGACAGCTACAATTTCCAAGAATTTAAATGTAAAGTCAATAGTCATCTCCTATCTTACTGACTCGCATCTTTCCCTCATGTCCCCTTCCCCTTCCACTCCACTTTCATCAGCTCTATTCTCGTCCTTCTCTTGGCTATTCTTTGACACCCCCTATAACTTGTCCCTATTTCTCATCATCACTGTCCGCTTATGTAACCCCCTGTACACCAGTTGTTTTTATGGCATATCAACACCTCGGCGGGTCATTTATTGCCAACTAAATTTTATTTATTTATTGCTGGTAATACCTTTTTCTTTCAATAATTTATTGTTGTTTTTTATATAAGTTTTGTGTCTAGTATTACTTTTTTCTTTTCGAGTATCAAGATTCATTGTGATTTGTTTTTAAGGGCAGGGTCCCCAAGTCCTACCCTTGGCATTTAACCCATAACTGGAGGAAAGAGACGGATTAATACCTTTCCGAAGGGTACCAGTGCTTAAGTGAATGCAGGGTATTCAACTGGAATTCGAACTCTGCTCACCGATTTCTCTTTCCGAGCCGATATCCACGGCACCACAACGCACATCCGTCACTAAACGCTTACAGCATCTGGTATTCCCAAACGGTTACCCATCTAAGTACTGACCAGGCTCAACGTTGCTTAACTTCGGTGATCGAGCGAGAACCGGTGTATTCAACGTAAAAAGGCCGTGAGCCCTTGCACACCAGTGTCAGTAAAACTGCCTTGCTTGGGCTGCCATTTATGGTTAGGTGCCCCTGCCGTTCTCCTCAGTGTTCTTGACAAGCTCCAAAGGAGAGTCTGTAATGTGATAGGTACTGATCTGGCGACTCGTCTGCAGCCACTTTCCCATCGTCGAAATGTGGCCTCCCTCTGTCTCTTCTATAAATACTTTCATGGCTTCTGCTCGGATGAGCTTAAGTCACTGATGCCTCCTCAACAGGTGTTTATCCGTGCAACCAGACTGGCAACTGGGTCCCACCCATTCACAGTCAGGTTAGCCAAACGCAGACGACAATTCTACTCCTGCAGCTTCCTCTCTCGCACTTCCCGCCTGTGGAACTCACTCCCGTATTCTTGCTTCTTGACGGCTACGACCTCCAGAAATTTAAAAGCAAAGTTAATACTCATCTACTAACCACTGGACTCTAGCTCTCTCCCCTCCCCTGTATAATCTTCACGTTCTCTCCGCCCATGTATCTGTCATTGCACCTGCTTTCTCAGCTTTCTATTGTTCCTTTCTAACTAGCTTGTACTCCTCACTCTTTTCTAATTAATCTTTCTACATTTATGTAACCCCCTGCATATCAGTGGCGTTTCTGCCTTGCTCGGGGTGAAATGATTAAAAAAAAAAAAAAAAAAAATGATTATAAAAAAAATAAGGAAATTTTAAAAAAATGTATAAGTAAAATTAATGACATAAAACAAGGTCATCCAATAAAAAAGATTACGAGAATTGGTGTATGTAAGATTCGCTATCAAGACGGTTATGTAGCGAATGTTGGAATGTGGGAATCTAGACATGACAAATGTTAAACCGGAAGAAGGCAAAAAGATAAAGCAGAAACTATAAATAAAAAATAATAAAAGGAAAAAAAAAGAAAAAAGAAAAAAAGAGAGAAGACGAATTCCAACATTGGAAACGATAAAAATAATCAAAGAAAAATCAAAACCAACAAAAAGATAAGAATAAGAAACTGAGATATTAAAATATTAAAAGCATATATATATATATATATATATATATATATATATATATATATATATATATTTTAACATTTTAATACCTCAGTTCATATAATTAAGGGAATTTATTCATAAATAAAAATAAAATAATAATTATTAAAAAAGTACCAGTTCCATAAGCTAATTTTTTTTAAATTGTCATATCTAAACTTATTTATAAATGGAACTTTGTATGTGTGTGTGTATGTGTGTGTGTCTGTGTGTGTGTGCGTGTGTGTCTATTACCTATAGACTCTGAAAATTTACACAGTTGTACTATAAGCGCCTGCGAGTGTTCTTAGCTAGATTTTGTGTCATGGTACCCCCGATAAATATCGAAAATCGATAATCGAAAAAATCGGGTCATAGAAGGAGTGGTCCGATTTTAATCAAATTTGATACACTCATAGACAAAGACATAAGAAACGATATTCAGAAGTTTCAAGGCTGCAGTTCTTACAATAGTGCAGAAAATCGATAATATATATATATATATATATATATATATATATAAGGCAACATGTCTGTGTGTGTGTCTGTTTATCTGCCTGTATGTCTGTATTTTTTTCAGCCCTTTTATTTTAGTTTTTGCTTCGAGTTTGGCTCTAAGTAGGTATAATTGTAGTTCTTAGTCTCAGCGACGATACCATTTACTCAGAGGACTTATTTAGCCTTCAAAATTCAGTTTACGACGAAAAAAACTTATTTGATATCGATACCAGGAAATCAAAATTTGACTTACATCCATTCATTTTTCTTTCAGTCTACGGTTTCGCTTTAACTGGAAACAACTATTGCTTTTTAGTCTTTTGTGCCAACATCCAAAGAGTCTGAGCTCCAGGACCAGGGATTAGTTTTAAAGCTTTCATTACATTTGAGCAATGCCGTGCTGTACTGCTAGTGTATAAATAAAATATTAACAGTTCAGTTCATTTAATAGTTCGTTTAAAAATAGTTAATTAATTCTTCTCATTGGAGGACCTTGTTTTTATTTCTTCAGTTTTATTTATTTAAAACAAAATACATTTCCCTTCAAAACTGTAGCGAAATAATGTATACAAGTATGAAGCGACGGGCGATTTTCTGTTTACTGTTTTTGTGGATTAAAAAACAAATAATTTTTAAATCATTCTTCTTAAAAAAGATTTCTGAAGAAGTTTGTTAAAGTGAAACATGTTAGATTCAAGATCCTTTTTACCTTAGCCGTTCTTCACTCATTCGTCGAGTAGATAACAGCACCAACTCAAGTGGAAAGCACAATAAAATTTTTAAAAAAATCACAAAGTAACAGAGCTAATCACGAATTTGAATAAACAAAGCCCGATGTTGAATAAAGAATCTTCTTTTCTTCTGTGTGCCTTTTCCTTTCAGGACGTAGGCGATCATGGCTTTCCACATCTTCCTATCCCTGGTGGTGAGCACACTTTCCTCTGTAACACCACGCAACCATCGTTCTGTCATCCACCTGCTCAGGCCCTTCAAATATTTCATCCGCTGCTTTCCCCTGTCTCTTTTTCCCTCTATCTGGCCTGTTAGTATCAGGTTCTCCAAGCCCTCCTTCCTTATTGCATGTCCCAGGAACTTTAGTTGTCTCTTTCTGATGCTCAATATTAATTTTCTTTTTGTTTCAAAAATCTCACATGCCCGGTCAACGATATCCACAACATCCTTCTGCAGAACTACATTTCAGCTGCTTCATATTTTTTCTTTCAACTTCGCTGAGATTGTCCAACATTCGCTGCCATATTGAAGAACTGACATCACATAGCAATCCAGTACTATCTTTGTTTTTAGCGAAAGTTTTCTATCTCTTAATACTTTACTCAGCTCCTGGAACGCGCCCTTCGACATGCCAATTCTCCTTCGGATCTCCGTGTCGAATATTCCGTCTTCTGTTAGGACACTTCCTAGGTATTTAATTTTTTGTGCCTGCTTGATTTTAGTATCTCCCAACTGTATTTGGTATTTTGGGCTGCTCTTTTTGCTATCTGTCTTGTAGTTTCCTTTCCCTGTTTGCAATCAGCTCTGTATCTTTTGTTCCAATTGTGGCCTCCAATTACAAATCCTGACATAACATCTAGGGTCCTCAGAATAGTCTCGCTGTAGAAGTTAAATAGATCCGGCGAAAAGACACATCCTTGTCTTACGCCCCTTTCTATCTTTGTATATCTTCTGAATTCATTACCTGTCCATATGCAGGCAGTTTGCTGCCAGTAGAATATTTCCGGTCCGTCCTTATCTTTGAGTGTTATCGGTTGCTCTCTCTTGTCGTGGAAAAGATCTTTTATATATTTTTGAGATGGGGTATTTTTGCGGTGCAGTGGATATCGGCTCGGAACGAGAAATTGGAGAGCAGAGTTCGAATTCCAGTTAAATTTGTTGCATTTCACTTACGGGCAAAGACCCTTGGGAAAGGTATTATCACGTTTCTTCTCGCTCTAGTCATAGGTTAAATAGCAGGACAGATTGGGTTCTGTAGCCTTGGTTAGCAATCAGTTTATTGCGATTCTACTGCATAAAGTAATCGCAACTTACCGCGGTAAAATCTTCTGCCCAGTCGCTCATGTCTCAAAAGAGACATGGCCAAACAAGCGTGTATCACGTATGGCACTTAACTTTTTCAAAGATTATAAGCGGATACTTTATTTACATTGTCCTCATTTTTATTGTCATATTCACGACGTTTCGGTCGTTGAACGCTCTGGCCATCTTCAGGTGATTGGAATTTTGAATAGAACCCTTTACTTCGATCACTGGGTTAGACTGTTCTAGTTCCACAAACCAGGTGTCTCAGTATCAGTTTTTCATTCACCGCTGTACTCACCCGGTATTGAACTCACTTTTGGTCAAATCTCTGTGTCCAACCATCGCTTTTATTTATTAGGCCACGACAATTTGAACTTGTTCCAGTCTAGAACTAACCGTTATCTTACTCTTTCATCCGTATAAACTGCCTCTTCATGTAACATTCTACTTCGAGTGGCCCCCGGGTCTTGTACAGAATTAACCTTCTGTAAAAGTAAAAAACAAACAAAAAAACAAAGATGAGGATGATAGTCCGAATGTAAATAATATAAATAATGATTACTTCTCGCTACAGAATTCCAGATAAAGATTATGTATGGCTTGAAAAGTATCCAGTCATGGTGGAATAATAGATAGCACCTCGGACTGAGAAATCGTGAAAATACCCTTGGCAAAGATATGAGACCATTTCTATATCATCAAGTAGAAGGACACCAAGGTAGCAACAGGTCTAGAAGGTCAACTCTGAATTGAAAATCTTCAACTAAGAGTAACTACTAGTGCAGTCTGAGTTCTCTAGCCTTGGTTGGTAACCAGTCTAGTAAAAGAACAAATCTGAACTCAAAACCGTATGTAGCCCTGGTAAGTCACATATCATGCAGTGAAAAAAGGATCGTAGGGTTCACATTGATTGTATGATCCCGACCCATCATCATTTTTGTGGAATCCGGGTGAGGAACCGCACAAAATAATCAACAGCAAAACAGATATGGAGATAGAAAAATAGGTTATATTGAACGTAATATACAAACTTGAAGGCAGGTCAGTAAATCCAGGAATACTATTAGTAAGAAAATAAATATATACAAGTATTGAAGTAAAGTCGTTGGAAATAGTATATCCGTGTATATTATTTTAGCTGAATGGAGCTCAGAGCTAGTCTGGTCTTTGGGTAACTTCGGTATCTCTCGGAACTCTCCGATAATTGTAACGGATCTCTACGATTACTCTCCACTACCAACTGCAACTGCAACTACTGTTCTCTCTATGGCAGGAGTATATGTACACTCAGTCGAGTCCATTATCATATACAAAAGATCCCACAATAATCATCATCATCATAAGGTTTTACCAAGATGATGAGTCGACACTATCCGGGTATCTCTTCTCCACCTTGGTATGTAACATGCAAGGATTCGAACCGCAAACAACAGGCTGTAGCATTCTCATGCTTTACTGCAAGAAGACAGTCACAAATATTTAAAATGACATCATAAAAAAATCAGTTTAAATATTAATGGCTTTAACTGCTTTCGTTTGTGTTCTAACGACGTTTTACAAGAAAAGGTGTGAAATGGAGACGATTATCGTGAACGGCAATGAAAGAGTTGATTGCTTTCCTTGCAATTTGACACGATCCTCAACACCCCCACTCCACCGGATTCATTTACGAATCAATATTTTAATATTTGTTGTCAGTTCTGTCGTTTTCGCTGCTTCAAAATAGCAAAATGTCGTATTTTTAGACGTTTGACGTTAATGACATCCAACGCCACTAGTTTATTTCTTTCTCACTTTGGAACGAAACTAATCGATAAAGGCGTAGGGTAGACTCCGATCTACCGCTCCCCGTTTTTGAGGAAGAAGTTGTCCCAGCTGCGCAACTGCAGTAAAACCGGAAGTCTTCTTGGTATGAGACAGGTGACAGTGTCAGCTTTCAATAAAATGGCAGCTCCTTTTATATTCGTTTTATTTTTTTTATCTTGTCATTTTTTTACGTTTTCTTGTCTCATTTTTACTCATTCTTTTCAAACGGAATCCCACAACTTCTTTCTCGTGTGACGTTCTGCGTTTTTTCAACTTCATATTACAGGTTCGTTTATTAATCGCCATTATCTTGGACAGTTTTCACTCGACAAATGCGTTCTGGATTTATTGTATTTTGAAATCCTAGAAAACCTTCCAGACAGTCACCTAAAATAAATGCATATAGATGCAAAAGTAGCGATTTTGTGATCATTGCGTGTGTTAATCTATCTATCTATCTATCTATCTATCTATCTATCTATCTATCTATCTATCTTTTCATTGTCTTTTATCATTATCTATCTATCTATCTATCTATCTATCTATCTATCTATCTATGTCTTTTCATTATCTATCTATCTATCTATCTATCTATCTATCTATCTATCTATCTATCTATCTATGTCTTTTCATTATCTATCTATCTATCTATCTATCTATGTCTTTTCATTATCTATCTATCTATCTATCTATCTATCTATCTATCTATCTATCTTCTAAAACCATTCATAATTGCATTCCATTGATTGAGTGATGGTAGAGGAGCTTTTATGCTGTGAAGATTATATGGATAAGATGGGCATATAACGATTGAGCCTTGACTTGTAGAGGTTAAGATTGAATAATTCACAGAAGCACCCACGCAGGAGAGCCGAATTCCAATTTTGTGGCAGGAAAAAAAAACAATGTTTATGCCTAGTTGGAAGTTGAGGTGGATAGATGGACTCATGTTCTTCTCGGGAACATTTCAGTACTAATTCAAATAATTCATAAAATGATGTCATTATGGCCAGATATTCAAACAAAGTCGGTGAAGATATCCGAGTATGTTTGGCTCTGTCAACAAAACTTAGAATATGCCGATTACTTACCTTATGAAGGGGTAAGAACCCCGCGCATGGCGCACCTTCCGTGTGGATATTTGTAGACACGGGTAGTGGAGACTTGTAGATACGGCCCAAAGCCGGATCTACGTGTTCCTTTTTCATTCGAGTGTAAATCCTGATTTTATTTAAGCCTATTCACTGTAATTTTTGTCTTGTACAATAAAAATTACAATGAAGACTTGTATTTGACATTAAATGACCCAACAAAGATTTAATATGTCATTAAATTAACAAACCTAACACACCTAATCTCTCCTGAATAAATCACTAACCGAATTAAAAACGCTAGCCGGAATTATTCATAAAATAACAACACTACATGCTAAGCATCGCAAATATCATCACAAACGACGATAAACTGCATCCCGCAGCAAGGCCTCTGATTGGGAGTTTGTGAGGTGCATGGAACCACTTCTTAATTGCTGTTGTTTCCAGGTCTATTCTGATTAGGGGTGGCAGCATCTGGTAAGGTCCCAGCAATGGGCAAATAGTTAACCTCCAAACTGAGGTCAAAACACCACGAAAGTATAAAATAGACTTTTATTGAAAAATATACATTTTTGAAAAATAAGTATTACCAACAGTACATTTTTTAATACAAAACTAGAAGACATTTTCTGTTTTCTAAAATAAAATTAAAAATTAAAAAAATTGCATCAAACTGACTAAATAACATTCTCACTATAACCGAACATTAAAAAAATACCATAAAACCCCACCTTTTTGGTATTAAAGCTCACAGAAGTTGATATGCTATTAAACAAATGCGGCAATTAATAATCCGATTCAATCGATAATCCGGTACCACTTACCCGGGTCGCAGCACAGATTTTCCGTTGTTGTTTGGTGGCTTTAGCCACAGTATCATCTGTCTTGGAGCAACTTAAGACTCAAGCAGACACTTGGAACTGTCTTATTCTTTGAGCTGTTGACTGTTATCCGCAGTCATTACTCTAGTGAACACTGGAAATTCTTTTCATGGGGTGGAAATGTAAACACTACATTTTGTCTGTCAAATTTCAATCTATTTTGATTTGATTTTTCTTTAATTAATCAAAAAGTACTGATATTTTTTGTGGAGATGATTTGTTAACTTTATGATAACTTGAATGCTACTCTTAGAGGATCTGGCACAACATCCGGGTTTTACATGGAGTCAGGACGAGGCTGCGTCCTGGTGCCAACATTTTGTAAGCTTTTGCCTTGCTGTAGTCCTGACTTGCACGTCGGACTTTATTCGCAAGGGAGTATACCTGCGCCGCAGACTGAATTGCAACCTCTCCAATCTGGCCAATCTTCGTGCCAAGAAAAAATGTTTTGAAATGGTTATCCAGAACCTGCTCTACGTAGAATAATCTATCCTCGTCGTTGATTCTCTTGCTAAAACATTAAAATTTTCAAAGAGTTTCAAAAATTTTTGTCTTGAAGAATAATATAAAAAAAGACCGGTGCCTTTACCAGATTCTTCCCAATGAGCCTTATACGGAACCAACAATCACGATTGCTGATGAACCACTGAATTTCGTTTACTGGTTTTGTTTACTTTAGAAGAGCGATCAATATAGAGACCGCTATCATCAACGAAATCAACAAACGAATCCAGGCAGCCGGAACCCTGAGAAGTCGACTGTTGAACCAGAGAGGTATCAGGTTCTTCATCGAGTGCAACAGCTATCGAGCGGTTTGCATTTCAAGCGTGATGTATTCTCTGGAACCTGCACCACTACACCGCAGGGATATCAAGCGCTTTTCAGGTTTCCAGTGTTGCCATTTGCGCTACATCACGAATCTCTTGTAGAAATGAAATATCAGAGCAAACACATGCCAAGTGTAGAAACCCTACGAGCAGCAGCGAGACGACGATAGACTCGTCATGTCTCTCGTTTGAGCGAAAATCGCTCAGTATGATGAATTAGTACATAAGTTGACAGAAAGGCAGTCAAAAACACTGCTATAAAGACAGCATCAAGAGGGCCCTAAAAGCGATGCAGATCCATGTAAACAACTGGGAAAACCTGGATGCAGGCCGCCTTATATGGTGCCAAACGCTTCATACAAGAGTAGCGGCAATCGAAGTTTAGAATTTACGAGTGTGCATCAGTCCAGAGACATTGCTGTCAAGCATTTCAGACCTCAGAACCCAGATGAATCTCCTTTTCCTGTTTTCCTCAAATACGGCGAACAAGCGATATTGACTGGTTTACATGGTGTTTTAAAGTTAGAATGAAGTTTACTGTTAGGTTAAGTCTATTCTTAGGTTACTGTTGCGGAGAATCTTCATCGCTAAATTTTTGTGGACTGTTTGGACCCGGAAGAAAGACACGAAAACAAGAAGGTAGGTTCAAACAGTGTATTAGAATAACAGAACATATTAACAAGTAAGAGAGTTAGTAATCAGTAAATAGAAGTGTAAGTCCGAACGGTATAGTTATGCTGCATCTCGGCTGCCTCATGACTGTCTCTGGACTGTGTCTAGTCTGCATCACAGCTGCGTCCCTGGAGGTCACGTAAGTTATTATTTATTGACGGAGGAAGAGTCCATTTTTATAGATAGAGCACCATAACAGTAACCGTCAGTAATCGGGTAAAATAACTTATCCGGAAGCCCTCAGATCCCGGTGATGCTGCATCTCTGGGACCAGTGGTATTAAACCTGTAATTTAACTTAGTCTGGATGAAGGACGCTGAGATAAGCAATCAAAATGTTGTGATTGAAAGAGATGAGAATATTTGCGAAAATATTGCACAGAATAATGGCAATATTTTTCGCCCTTGGGAATATGGTAAAAGAGCCGTGAGTTCGAATTCTTCTCTTTTATGTTTTTATAAAAGTTGATTTCTGGTGCGCGTCGACAATTTTTTTCGGTTTGATTTGCCGATTAAGGAAATAAAAACAAGGTAAACAGTCAAATAAATTGTTTAAATCACAGTTTTACGCATGTCTAACCGTTTAAATAAAAACATGGTGTTCTTTTACCGTCTCTTCGCCTTTGGATTTTAAAAATCTCCAATTTCATCTGCCCTTGTCAAACTTCCGGTCAGTAGGCATATAATCGATAAAATAAATAAAATTCGATAGAAAATCTACCGCTTTGTTGGTAGTGTGTTGACGCCATTTTGTTTAACATTGACTGTTTATTTTCGCAATGCAGAAGGAGATACTATTTTTTTAAGCCAGGCCAGTTTTTCCCTTTAACCATCTGTGAGTTTTCGTTGAGTAAAGAGAAAGATTTAATTTTTATGTGTTTTGACATCAGTGTCGCATACCGTAAAACGCTAATATACCGTATAGCTAAACGTATTTATAATGTTAACCAGTTGCTCCCAAACTTGTGGTACACTGGTGCGCCGAGAGGATTGCCTAAGTGCACCGAAAATGGATAAAAGAAAATGTTGAAAATTAAAAAAATAACCAGAAATTCGTTTAAGGTTAAATGAAGAAGAAAAAGAAGAAGAATTGGTTTTGTGTTGGAATTGGTGTTGAGACGAGGAATTAGAATTCTTCTGTGGGTTATTAATAAATACTGATCTTGATTGTTATGAGCAAGATTCGAATTCCAGTTGAATTCATTGCATTCACTTACGCACAATACCCTTGGAAAGGTATTAATCCTTCTCTTCCCTCCAGTTATGTGTTAAACAACAGAACAGATTGGGTTCTATAGCCTTGGCTGGCAATCAGGCTACCGCTGAAAGCAATGGTAACCTATTGTCGGATAATTTTCTGCTTATTCAGTCATGTATCTTTCGAGACATAATCGCCCAAAGCGTGTATCACGTATGTCACTTAACTGACCGACTGAATATAATAGTTGGAATCATGATTAAGGCTTCTACTGATCATAAAGTGGGGGTCGGTTTTCTATTGTTATAAAGTAATAAACTGATCCCCCACTAATTACTACTTAATAATATAATACATCTCTTCCCCTTTTAGGTATGAGTCAAATAGCAGGACAGACTGGGTTCTATAGTCTTGGTCGACAACCAGTCTACCGCAGAAAGCAATGGCAACCTACTGCGGAATAATCTTCTGCCCAGTCAGTCATGTTTCTTTTGAGATATGATCGCCCAAGCGTGTATCTGACTGATATAATAATACAGCATTGCATGAAAATAGATCATTTCTCATGATACAAATTCTGATATGAATTACGAAACCGACCTGATACACTAATCAAGACGACTGTAAAAAGACCATTAACAATTGGCTTGAATAATAAATCTCACATTTCTGTATATATATATATATATATATATATATATATATATATATACTAGCAGTATAGCCCGGCATTGCTCGGGTGTAATGAAAGCTTTAAAACTAATCCATGATCCTGGATCTCAGACTCTTTGGACGTTGGCACGAAAGACTAAAAAGCAATAGTTGTTTCCAGTTAAAGTGAAACCACAGACTGAAAGAAAAATGAATGGATGTAAGTCAAATTTTGATTTCCTGCTATCAATATCAAATAAGTTTTTTTTCGTCGTAAACTGAATTTTGAAGGTTAAATAAGTCCTCTGAGTAAATGGTATCATGGCTGAGACTAAGAACTACAATTATACCTACTTAGAGCCAAACTCGAAGCAAAAACTAAAATAAAAGGGCTGAAAAAAATACAGACATACAGGCAGATAAACAGACACACACACAGACATGTTGCCTTTTATATATATATATATATATATTATCAATTTTCTGCACAACTGTAAGAACTGCAACCTTGAAACTTCTGAATATCGTTTCTTATGTCTTTGTCTATGAGTGTATCAAATTTGATTAAAATCGGACCACTCCTTCTACAACCCGATTTTTTCGATTATCGATTTTCAATATTTATCGGAGGTACCTCGGCACAAAATCTAGCTAAGAACACCACTCGCAGACCCTTATAGTACAACTGTGCAAATTTTCAAGAAAATCGGTTCAGCCGTTTCGGAGTCTATAGGTAACGGACAAACACACACACAGACAAATTTTCATTTATAAATAAGTTTATATATATATATATATATAATAAAGACAAAAACTCTCCAACATTTTTGATAATTTTTTAAGTTGGTTCTAAGCTTTCGGCTTACATGAGCCATATTCAGAGAGATTACAAGGACGTTAACACAAGAACATCCACCATCAACAACGATTTTACATAAAATGTTGACATAAAACTTTGCTAGGCAACGACAACAATTACCAAAAATAGCAAACGCAGTTCGTAAATTTGTAATACGATTTTATGACGTCACACCGCGTGAGAGCTCGAAATGTAAACAGAACCATATATTTAATTCCAATGTAATGTGTTATGACCAGATTTAAGCGGCATCTTATTAAGTGTGGGTTGTTTGGATTTAATGTAGATGGCCTCAAATATCTGAAGGTTTTTTTTACTTTGTGTATGAGTAAGGATTATTGTGTTGCTGACTAAAATCTATCAGATATTACCTACATGGTTATGTTTTTTTCTGAGAAATGTTGTTTAATTGTACTCTGATCATTATCCAAATGTTGAAGAATTTTTGGCCTTATCTAACAACTGAAATTAAAGCCAAATTTCGACGTTTAGAACGGCTCATGATTAAACATAATAGGCATTCATTGTCTCTTATATTTAACATTTATATGTTTAGAAAATTATCTGCTGCCTCGATACGGTATATATATATATATATATATATATATATATATATATATATATATATATATTTATAGCGAGATAGATAGATAGCTAGACCGAAAGAAAGAGAGAGTTAGAAATATAGAAAGAGAGAGAAAGAAGGGAGAAAGAGAGGAAAGGAAACAAAGATAAAGAGAGAGAAAAGGAAATACTATAAAGAGAATGAGAGAAAGATATAGAGATAGATATATCAGTATATAAAAAAAAACAAATAAAAACTCTTGCTACCTAAAATTTTCTAGACATTGTCCTCTTAAACTTTTTTATAATCATCGATTCTGATTTTGCAGCTCAGATACAGTCGCTTTCTCACCGACGCAGTGTGGCTTCCCTGTGTCTCTTCTACAAATACTTTCACGGCTTCTGCTCCGATGAACTTAGCTCACCGGTGCCTCCTATATATGAATTTACTCGAGCCACGAGATTAAGCAACTAGGTCTCACCCTTTTACTATGAAACCAATAAATTCTAAACGCAAATTCTACTCCGCCAGCTTCTTTTCTCGCACTTCCCGCCTGTGGAATTCTCTTCCGCATACTTGCTTTCCTGACAGTTACAATCTCCAAGAATTTAAATGTAAAGTCAATAGTCATCTCACTAAATTACATCCTCTCTCTCATGCTTTTCTACATCCACCCCACTCTCATCAGTATTCTCATCCTTCTCCTACTCTCTTCCTGACACCCCTTGCAACCTCTCACTCCTCATAACATTCCTCCTCGTCCACCCAACTCTCATTAGTAATCTCTTCCCTCTCATACTCTCTTCCTGACACCCTCTGCAACCTCTCACTCTTCAACATTTCTCTTATGTAACCCCCTGCACAACAGTGGCAGTAAAATTCCTTGTTTGGGGCGACACGATTATAAAAAAAATATCTCCCTAAGCAAGGCATTTTATTGCCACTGTTTTGCAGGGGGTTGCATAGGAGGAAAGTTATGAGAAAGAATGACAGGTTATAGGGGGTGTCAGGAAGTGGGTAAGAGAAGGATGAGATTACTGATGAGAGTGGAGTGGACGGAGAAAGGAGCATGAGAGGATGAAGGTTAGTGAGATAGGAGATGACTATTGACTTTACATTTAAATTCTTGGAAATTGTTGCTGTCGAGAAAGCAAGTAAATGGAAGGGAATTCCACAGGCTGAAAGTGCGAGAAAAGAAGCTGATAGAGTAGAATTTGCGTTTATAATTTATTGATTTCATATTTATTTTATATATATATATATATAAAATTGGTGTTATTAAAAATTCCCCATAACAGCGAACAGGAATTTATCTTCTCAACTGCTTTTCTTCAAAGAAATAAATAATGTGAAACAAACACTTGTTGATTACAATTTTTCAAAGCATCTTATAGATTACCACATTAGACTTTTTTCTTTTTAAGGTAACCAACAGCAGCACTGAACATGCAGAAAAGAAAGATCACCTTCATAATTCTTAATAATAATTCACTTGCAACATCTGAAGTAAAAAGTATCAATATTACTTACGAATTTTCATCTCCCTGAAGAAACTCTGTTCCTAATCAATCCAAATTTGTAAATAATTACATTGGATATACTACAACATGTTTAACCAGAAAACTCACGTTACATCTCTTTGACAATAGTTCTAGTAGGTCTCATTTAAATGCAAGTGGAGACCAATCAAACTCTATCCGTATTATACTCGTCAATAATACAAATATAATAAAATTATTCATATATAAAAAGGGCTAAAAATAGCAGAAGCATTATTAATAAAAAAATCAAATCAATAATATCAACCATGAACATGGTCACAATGACCGTGTTTGAAAATTAAAACATTCCTATAACTCTTCATCAATAATACAAAAATAAATTACTACATAACAATCAAAACATGAGGAAAAAGCAACACCAGAGACATAAATACCTTTGAAAATGGCTATAGAAGTGGCCGAAAACTTTCGGGACAATAAAAAAATATGGACTGGTTTTATATCTCTTAACTCCTACAAAACGGAAAAAGTTTTAGAATGTGGGAAAAAACTTAATAAAAAATCAATGAAATCTTACTTGTCGGACGTATTTAATGTAAAATATTAAGTGCTAGATCTGTATAGAGAGCTCAGTAGATGTTATCCAGAGCAATATGATATCTATAAAGGAAAACTCAACACATCATTTAAATTGGTTATATATTATAATTCATTTCTAGGAACTAAATTAGCTCATTTCAACAGACCACACTATATTCGTTCCATTTGGTAAAAATATTTTCCCAGATTAAATGTTTCTTTTAAAACGAAATGAAAATCAAGTAACATGATTCAGAACAGAAATTTTGGGGGGGGTAAGAATTTCTCGGGTAAGAATTATTTGAACCGGCGAGAAAGTTCATTGGGCGGAAAGAGTGACCAAAAAACCATTACACGCCCGCTCACAAGCGCATGAATACGCATACACATATATCCCTACATATGATCATACTTACGCATACACACCTATATCCACGAATTGGAAGAAATGAACTAATTTAATTCATAGAAATGAATTATAATTTATAACCATTTTAAATAATGTGTTGAAATTTTCTTTATAGATATCATATTGCTCTGGATAACATACATTCATATGTGGATATACGTGTGTATGCATATATATATATATATATATATATATTGTCATCCGCAGACAGATCTGTTTCGCTGTATCACTGCTCATCAGTACAGTTAGACTCCGATTGCTACACAACCCAGGCTCGCAACCCGACCGATTTGGCATCAGTCGGCGACTCTACACCTGGGCTATGGGGCGTTCGGTGGAAGAAGGCAGCCTTATATATATATATATATATACATATATATATATATATATATATATATATATATGTCTTCAAGAAAAAAATGGAAATCATTAAATACATTAATAGCAACAGGCTTTTAAACCAGGAACATGAAACCACAGTAAACTACAAACACATTAAAGAACTAACCTTACAATCATGCTAAAAATACTACAAAAACCAAAGCTAGGATCCCCTTAGAGACGATAAACCTTTATAATATTAACAAAACTTTTACATCAAATTTCACCTATTCCATACCACAAACTGTGATCTATTGTAAAGTTTTATAGAAAAAAAGTGATTTCCTAAATTTAAAACTAAGGTTAAATATACAAAATTTGATTAATTATAAAAACTGAGTTTAAATAAAAAATATTGTATAGATGCACAATTAAATAAGAAAGATGCGTACAATAAATGGTAACTACCATTCCCACGTCATCGCATCTAATCCTATTCTTCTCCACCCTTACACTTCCCCGTCAATAAACCCGAAGAGAAAAAATCCGGCCACTACGCCATAAAAAGTTATACAATATCTTATCTGTCTACAAAATTCCCGACAAGTTCATTAACCAACCTATCCCCCACCCATTTCCTCTTTTCAAAATTCTAACGGACAATTTACAAGACTTATCCCCCTTATCACTAACCCCACCTACATCCTACATACAACTCACCAAATATAAGAAAAGAGACTTTCTATTCCTCTCCACACAACCTGAGGAGACATTGTCATTTCAATGTCGAAACAAAATGTACACTTTGTAGTGGATATATATTAAAAAATCGTACATGTTCTAAAATATAATTTATTATAAATATTCACAGCTCTATATTATATACTAGCAGTATAGCCCGGCGTTGCTCGGGTGTAATGAAAGTTTAAAACTAATCCATGGTCCTGGAGCTCAGACTCTTTGAACGTTGGCACGAAAGACTAAAAAGCAATAGTTGTTTCCAGTTAAATCGAAACCGTAGATTGAAAGAAAAATGAATGGATGTAAATCAAATTTTGGTTTTGATATCAAATTTTCTGCACTATTGTAAGAATTGCAACCTTGAAACTTCTTAATATCGTTTCTTATGTCTTTGTCTATGAGTGTATTAAATTTGATTAAAATAGGACCACTCCTTCTATAACCCGATTTTTTCGATTTTCGATATTTATCAGGGGTATCTTGACACAAAACGTAGCTAAGAACACTCGCAGACGCTTATAGTACAACTATGTAAATTTTCAAGAAAATCGGTTCAGCCGTTTCGGAGTCTATAGGTAACGGATACACAGACACAGACACACAGACACAGACACACACAGAGACAAAGTTCCATCTATAAATAAGTTTAGATCGAGCACTGTTTTAAATGAAAGTTTTGGACGTTGCAAATTTTTCTTCGTTCCTTATTCACTCGAATATATATATATATATATATATATATATATATGTATGTGTGTGTGTGTGTGTGTGTGTGTGTGTGTGTGTGTGCATGTGCATGTGCATGTGTGTGTGTGTGTGTGTGTGTGTGTGTGTGTGTGTGTGTGTGTGTGTGTTTGTTTCGATTACCATATATGGATAATTATTATTTTTCTAGATGAAGGTATCTAACGGATACCAATGGTTGAACGAATAGTTTGCATAATTCTCCTTGTATCCATTATTATTATTATTATTATTATTATTATTATTGCTAAATAGAACTCCAGATTTTTTTACGCCAACGTTGGGTACGGCGTCTAATGAAGGGTATCTTTAAAACAGCTTTGCCTTTGGCCGAATTAAAAAGAGATTTGAAAGGAAATTAACCGAACACGAATAGATTAACATTTTTCTTATTGACCCGAGGCATAAAATGTTCGATTTAGAATTAAACTTTGTCTTGGAGGAATTGGTTTGACGTGACCAGACTCAGGAAGAAGAGAATGGTCGTTTTTTTTTTGTTTTTTTTTTTTTGTTTCTGCCATCTGCTCTGAATCATAATTTTTTCGGTCTTTTCCCAATCTTCCATCTTTGACAGAATCACTTAAGGTTTCATTTGAAAGAATTCCGAATATGCATTTGCGGGTATAGCTCAATAGAAGAGGTTATAAATGAAACTGGAAAAAATTACAATCACAATAAAACACTTTCAAACATTTTGGATATTTTAAGAGAAAGCATTTTTCTTAACAACTTTTTTAATTTGAAGAGCGAAATGTTTTGGAGAATAAATAGTGGCTCTGCTGGAAATAGTTTGTGCTATGATATGAATAAAAAGAAAAAAAGGTTTATTAAATTCCGTGTCTAAGAAATACAGTTAACGCGTTCGAATGTTTAATTGATACGACAATGAAATCTAAACATTAAACACAAACATGAAAATCATTTTAGCTTGAGCAAATGGCGGATTGGAGTTCATAGGAGTATTCTGGTGAACTTGCGCAATGCTGAATCTAGGTCCGGAATTCTAAACGAATGCAACTGTAATTCTGTGGACGCCTGCCCGGTGGAGGGAAAATGCAAATCCACCCAGGTGATTTATGAAGCCCGCATTTCTCCATCTAACAAAAAAAAAAACGACTTCCGGACCTATATCGGTATGTCCGCCGGTCTTTTCAAACAAAGACTGTATAACCACAGGTACTCCTTTTCGAACCCCGGTCAGAGGTACCAGACAGCCCTTTCGCGGGCATTCTGGAAAATAAAAGAAGAGCTGGATCCTGAAATTAGCTGGAAACTGATAGGTTCAGCCCGTATTCCGAGGAATTTTCGTGGTAGGTGGTGTCTATGTTTACTGGAAAAAAAATTCAATATTAAAATACCCCCACCAACACCGGCTACTGAATCTTAGGAGGGAATTCATCAGTAAGTGCCGCCACAAAGCAAATTATTCGAAGACTTAAATTTAGAAATTAAATCCCCGTTGACTAGATGTTAGAAAAATTAAAAGGATTCAATTTAAGTTTTAATCTTAATTTTACCCTAACGTTAACCTTAAAAAGTATTTTAACCCCCGTACCTTCCTCTTCCAAGCTCCTTCAATTTCCTATCTTTAGAAAATATGGATTCTTGGTTAACACTTATATGTATATATATATATATATATTTTCTCTAATATTTTTTTCTCTAATATTTTTTTCTCTAATAATTTTTAAACTGATAACTTCCTGTAATTGGCATTTAACTCGCTTCTACCTAAAAGGTTTAATCAAATAAATTTAAAACATTTTTTAAAAATCTTATATTAAAACCCATTCCTTCTCGCCTAAATACACCTCTTCAAACAGCCCAAAATCTTAACTTTAAAAAGTAATTTAACTCATTTAGTTGTCTATCTTTATAAAATATGAACTCCTATTCCTCCCCTTCCTAAATATACCATTTCAACACCTGTAACCCCGCGACTACCAGCTCTGTCCTCTTCCACTTTGTAACCGTTGTTAACCTAAAACCCCTCCACACTCTAACTCAGGGCCTTCTCCATTTGGAAAAACAATGTCGCTGACGTGACATAGAGTCTCTATTAGAGATCCTGTGTCGAAATGTACATCCGACACCTTTGAATTTTGAAAGTTTTGTCTAATTTATATTGGCTCTGTATTCTTAATACATTGAGCTCTCTGCCTGCATCACTTTTTAATGTTAAAATTTTTTAATATTGATTAGGATCAGGTTCTTGGAGTTTACCTTCCTACTCTTCCACTTCGGATTAAAGAAAAACAATATATATATATATATATATATATATATATATATATATAAACTCCCCCCATATATATATATATATATATATATATATATATATATATATATATATATATAATTATAAATTAATTGTACATTACGACACGGAAATTTTTATGTTTCAAGATAGATTCTCTTCATCAGACAATGTTGGATGTTGGTTGTGAGAATGATTAAACATTTAAAGGTAAATAATTTTCAAAAAAGTTAATCCCTCCTGTTATCAGAAACTTATCCAAAGTAATATTTACATCATTAATAAAATTGATAAAGATCAAGGAACTGCTTCTATAATTAACCAAGATGCTGCTGCATTTGCTAGTATATTTAACATTGAAGATAGAATGGATAAAATTCATGTTAAAATTGCCTATCTACTTTTAAAAGATGAAAAAACTAACTTCGACTATAAAGTACAAACTAGATTAATTAACCCCTCCAAAACTGAGTTAGAACCTTTTTCCAAAAATATAATAAAAAATAATTAGTACTTCCAACCCATTCTTTGGAAAGATTCTTCTGATAGTATTAAATAGTAGAATAACATTAACAATAAATGTAAGACTACTTTTATTCAATTCAATATTATAAATTTCCACCCTTCTATTTCTAAAGATCTGTTGTTGAATTTTGCTAAGAACTATGGAGATATTACAGATGAAGAATATAAAGTAATTTTAACTTCTAGAATATTGGTAGTAACCAATAACAATTCGACTTGGATAAAAAGTCACTGTGATAATTTTGATGTCCCTATGTGTGCTTTTGACTAAATTACTGATAAAGTGGGCATATATATTTTGAACACTTTTAGTAAGATTGTTGAATCCGAACAAATCGGACTATATATGGATGATGGCCTTATTGCCATGCCTAATAGTAATGGTTCTCCAGCTTCCAAAATACAAAAGAAAATTATCAGGGCTTTTAAATGACTTGAATTGGAGTAGATAGACTAAACTATCGCCCGGTTCACACTCCACCCACATCTATTGAACAGGTGAAGAGGCTCATCCCTTGTTTCCTGTTTAGGATGCGGTTTCCGGTTTTCTCTTTTCCAATCTTTTCACTCTTTTATTTTTTTTTTTCCAATTGGAGTAGATAGACTAAACTATCGCCCGGTTCACACTCCACCCACATCTATTGAACAGGTGAAGAGGCTCATCCCTTGTTTCCTGTTTAGGATGCGGTTTCCGGTTTTCTCTTTTCCAATCTTTTCACTCTTTTATTTTTTTTTTTCCAATTGGAGTAGATAGACTAAACTATCGCCCGGTTCACACTCCACCCACATCTATTGAACAGGTGAAGAGGCTCATCCCTTGTTTCCTGTTTAGGATGCGGTTTCCGGTTTTCTCTTTTCCAATCTTTTCACTCTTTTATTTTTTTTTTTCCAATTGGAGTAGATAGACTAAACTATCGCCCGGTTCACACTCCACCCACATCTATTGAACAGGTGAAGAGGCTCATCCCTTGTTTCCTGTTTAGGATGCGGTTTCCGGTTTTCTCTTTTCCAATCTTTTCACTCTTTTATTTTTATTTTTTCCAATTGGAGTAGATAGACTAAACTATCGCCCGGTTCACACTCCACCCACATCTATTGAACAGGTGAAGAGGCTCATCCCTTGTTTCCTGTTTAGGATGCGGTTTCCGGTTTTCTCTTTTCCAATCTTTTCACTCTTTTATTTTTTTTTTTCCAATTGGAGTAGATAGACTAAACTATCGCCCGGTTCACACTCCACCCACATCTATTGAACAGGTGAAGAGGCTCATCCCTTGTTTCCTGTTTATGATGTGGTTTCCGGCTTTCTCTTTTCCATTCTTTTTACCCTTACGTAGCCCCCTGCGCATCAGTGGCGTTATCGCCTTGCTTGGGGTGATATGATTAAAAAAAAAATATATATATATAAAATAGAAATTTCTTCAAACCTGAAAATAGTTAATGTCTTAGATATTTTATTTAGAACTCTATTTTTAATATTTGGATATGTTTTCGAAAATTTCTATTTTAAATCTGAGTAATTTAAAAACCTTGATTATTTGCATTTTGGATATTACTTTGAACCTTTCTAAGAATACTTTTAAACCCTATCATAAAAATAGTCTCCAATATACATTTATGCTAACTCTAACCATCCCCACTAAATAATAAAATATATTCCTGTTATTGTTAATACTAGAATAAAATAATTATCTCTCAATAGTACAATATTTAATGATAATAAAGTCCCTATGGTTCATCCTCTTTTTTGCCAATTATCTAACATTAATATAGGTTAATATTTTCTGAAATTGACCAATAAACATTCTAATTTTAAAAACCCACTAAGATCTTTAATAGAAAGCATTAAAAATTAGTTATTCTTTCACTAGCAATATCTACATCATTAATTCTCTTATTAAAATTCTCCATAAGTTTTATATTAATCACTAAATAAATACAAATCCCTCCTGTAATTGTAGAATTAAAGATAACTTTCTAGTTAGGCAGTGTCCTAACTGGAGATGGAAAGTGCGATACGGAGATCCGAAGGCGAATTGGCATGGCAAAGGACGCGTTCCAGAAGATGAGCAAAATACTAACACACAGGAAGATCTCAATAGAAACAAAGAAAAGAGTGCTGCACTGCTACGTGATGTCAGTTCTTCAATACGGCAGTGAATGCTGGACAATATCATCGAAAATGAGGACAAAACTGGAAGCGACCAAAATGTGAAGGATGCTACGGATATCTTGGACTGAGCATGCAAGCAACGATGAGGTGTTGGAAAGAATGGCAACAAAAAGGAATTTAATACTGAACATCAGGAAGAGACAACTGAAATTCCTGGGACACGCAATGAGGAAGGAGAGCCTGGAGAACCTGATACTGACTGGTCAGATAGAAGGAAGGAGAGACAGAGGAAGGCAGCAGATAACATATTTGCAGGATCTGATCAGGTGGATGACGGAACGGGGGTTGCCAGGAGTAACAGGAGCAAACATACTAAGAGCCACAAGGGATAGGGAGACATGGAGAACCATGATCGCCTACGTCCTGAAGCGACAGGGCACATAGAAGAAGAAGAAGTCTAATTAGAGGTATATGTATGCGTGATAAAGTTATATACCAGCAACTATTTCCCTATAGAATATGATAAAGACAGAAAAGTATACTTTGGAATTTCTGTCAGACCTTGTAAACAGAGATTTTAGAATCATAAGTTTTTCTTTTTCTAGGTTCCAACTTAAATTCCAGACCTCTCTGTCCAAATATGTCTGACAATTAAAAGAAATAAGTCTTTCTCCACGGATTAGCTAGAGGATCATAGGAAAATCACAAACATTTATTTCTTTTGAAAATAGTTGCAAATTATCGGTAAAAGAAAAAATAGAAATAATTGTTTGTGTGGTAATATCTACTTAATTGTCTTGTTTTTTTTGCATATTAGACTGTTTTTCTTTTATGATTTGTTTTATTTTTGTATATGTGTGCGTTGGTTTATGTGTGTGTTGAATTCTTGTGAGATTTCAGGTATGATAACTACAATTTATGTCTACTTCTGTATACTTCCCAAACTTTCACCAAGCCTCAATAATTCTTCTTTAAGATAAACTATCATATATATATAGATAGACATGAACGGACTGAGATAGATAGATAGATAGATAGATAGATAGATAGATAGATATGATATGAACAGACTGAGATAGATAGATAGATAGATAGATAGATAGATAGATAGATAGATAGATATGAACAGAGATAGATAGATAGATAGATAGATAGATAGATAGATAGATAGATAGATAGATATGAACAGACTGAGATAGATATGAACAGAGATAGATAGATAGATAGATAGATAGATAGATAGATAGATATGAACAGAGATAGATAGATAGATAGATAGATATGAATATGAGATAGATAGATAGATAGATAGATAGATAGATAGATAGATAGATAGATATGAACAGAATCAGATAGATAGATAGATAGATAGATAGATAGATAGATAGATAGATAGATAGATTCGCAACTAGGTCCCACTTTTTTACAGTCAAAACATTCAAATGTAACCGCTACTTCTGCTCAATGTTTCTTTCATGCATTTCCCGCTTGTTCCTTACACTTGCTTCTCTGATAGCTACAATCTCCAAAAGTTTAAGTGCAACGTCTATTGCCATCTTTTGTCTCTTTAATTCCTGTCTTTCTCTTATCCTTTTTCAGCCCCAACTGTATCTCCTTCCTCTTTCTTCTCGTTCTCCTCTCATGTAACCCCCTAAGGGATATATATATATATATATATATATATATATATATATATATATAGATAGATAGATAGATAGATAGATAGATAGATAGATAGATATGAGCAAACTGAAAATGAGAAAATTGAACACGGGTGAAGTAAGAATGAAGAAAGAATGCTCTAAGACGAAAAAAGAAGGAAAATAAAGAATAAAAATTTCAAAAAATGTTGGAAAGTAAAATAAAAATAAAGTCGGTTAATAAATAAAGAAAGAGTTTGGAAAAGGACGAAAAAAGCCATCAGGAAGTTGAGATTAATGAAAAATTTGAAATGGAGGCCAAGGAAGAAAATATGAATCCTTCCCGAGGGAATTCAACCCTTCCCCGACCCATAAGAAATTCACTTTTGTTCATTAAGTCGTTCTTCTTGTGTTTGGCGCAATGTTAATAAATGTTTATTGAAGCATTCATTGAAAAATCTGTAAAAAGTCTTGGCTTACGGAACCTTCAAGCGACAACCCAGAAAGTATAAAACTCATAAAATAAAAGCTGTTTTCTAACCCCAAACCTTGATTATCTTCCCAGAGTCGTTCTTTTGCGAAATGTCAGAATGAACTTGCAGACGTTGAGGAATTTAGCCGGTGATGTGATTGGTTGAATTTCCAACAAATCAGATAATATCAGATCAAAATTATTATAGTGGCTTTTTATCCAAGTATAATTATTATTGGATAATACCAATATTTTAGAAGCTAAAAAAACCTTTATATTCTTCATCTGTAATATCTACAGAGTTCTTAGCGAAATTCAACAAAAGATCTTTAAAAATAGCACTTTTTTGTTTCAATTGGAGTAGATAGACTAAACTATCGCCCGGTTCACACTCCACCCACGTCTATTGAACAGGTGAAGAAGCTCATCCCTTGTTTCCTGTTTAGGATGCGGTTTCCGGTTTTCTCTTTTTTAATCTTTTCACTCCTATGTAGCCCCCTGCACATCAATGGCGTTACGGCCTTGCTCGGGGTTATTTGATTAAAAAAAAATTGAGTAAAAGTAGTCTAACCTTTATTTTTAATGTTATTGAACCATTTAATTCTATCATAAGAATCTTTCCACCGATGGTTTGTTAGTACTAATTATTTTTATTATATTTTTGGAAAAAAATTCTAACTCAGTTTTGGAGGGGTTAATTAGTCTAGTTTGGAGTTTATAATAGAAGTTAGTTTTTTCATCTTTTAAAAGTAGATAAGCAATTTTAAGGTGGATTTTAACCATTCTGTCTGAATTTCCAACATCAATCGTCTTTCGAAATGCTTCGAGTGATTTAATGGTTAAAGAACGAACAAAACATGTAAACAACTGAATTCAAGCATCTATCTCTCTCTTATATATATATATATATATATATATATATATATATATCACGAAACTTGTTTATAAACAACCGACAATTTGAAATGATTTGTTCGAACATTATTTTTTATTTTAAAAAATCATTTCAAATTGTCGGTTGTTTATAACCAATTTCCGTTAATCTTCGTTAATTTCCGTAACATGTTTACATTTGTTGACATTACGATACATTTCAGAGCAGATATGCTTTTTGCGATAAATCGAAAACTGCGTTTTATAGGCATGATTAAAATCTCGTTTGGACGAATGTTCATTCGTGGTCGAGAGGTCTCAGACCTGACAGATCATATGGTAGTTTCCCCTATGTGGATAAGGGTCGCAGGTTCGAATCCTGCCATATGACACACATTTTCGTAATAAAAATTTATCGTAAATTATCAGGCCGGTAGATGCAAATATATAATAATGTTTAATTAAAAACAGAATATCTACTTAAATATGAGTATCGATAAAAAATAATGTTCAAACAAATCATTTCAATTTGTCGGTTGTTTATAACCAAGTTTCGTTAATTTCCGTAATAAAAAAGCAATCGGAGTCTAACCGTACTGATGAGCTGTGATACGGCGAAACAGATCTGTCTGCGGATGACAATATTTACGCTCCCACACCCTGATTGAGCACTCTGGAAAAATAGTAGACTTTGATAAACAGTAGCTACTTTGGCATGTACGCATCGCTCATTCAGTGAAATGAATTAGAGCGCTCTAGCTATTGGGCGCGTATAATATGCGCTAAAAAGTCTGCCTACTTCCACCGAACGCCCATAGCCCAGGGGTAGAGTCGCCGACTGACCCCATTTCGGTCGGGTTTCAATCCTGGATAAAAAAAGCAATCGGAGTCTAACCGTACTGATGAGCTGTGATACGGCGAAACAGATATGTCTGCGGATGACTATATATATGTGTGTGTGTGTGTGTGCGTGTGTGTGTGTGTGTGTGTGTGTATGTATTTAGTGTATGAAGGCAGCAGATAACTTTCTAAACATATACTGTTAAATATAACAGACAATGAAGGTCTAATATTTTTAATTATGTGCCTTTGTAAACATCGTATTTTGGCTTTAATTTCAGGTGAAATATCATTTGGATATTTTTTTTTATTATGTTGGTTCTAAGCTTTCGGCGGACATGAGCCATCTTCATGAAGCTACAGCGACGTTAACATAAAGATATCCACCACCAAAAATGATATAATCTTGTGTATGACATAAAATATTGCTATACAACGATAACAGTCACCGAATAGCAGACGCAGTTCGTAAATTTGTAATGCAGTTCTCTCTCTCTCTCTCTCTCTCTCTCTATATATATATATATATATATATATATATATATATATAGCAATTATTATTATTATTATTATTATTATTATTATTACATACTGCAACTTGATAACTATAAAGTTTCGGTGTTAAAATACCATCATCAGGAAGTAAAATGTCTTTCGTTTATTTTGTCAGATGTACATAAAGAGATTTAAAAAGAAAAAACTGAAAAATAAAACTAAGCTCATTCAATGAGAAGAATGAAGTGGAGTGGGAGGTAATAAGATTTTAAAGAACGATGTGTGTATGATTCGCTAGCTAGACGGTAGTGTCGTGAATGTTTGAACGTAGAAATCCAGTCAAACTTTAAACCAAAATACAAAAAGATAAAGCAGAAAAAAATATATATATAAAAGGAAAAAAAGAAACAGAAAAAGAAAAAAAAAGTACTATCAAATTGTAGTAGGCAATAATAATAACAATAATAATAATAATAATAATAATAATAATAATAATAATATGCAAATATTATGCATAATAATATGGATCCAAAATGCAGGTTTTGTGATAAACACCAAGAAACAATAGACCATCTAATCTCAGTCTGTTCTATGCTTGCCCCAAATGAATATAAAAATCGCCACGATAGCGTTGGGCAATATTTACATTGGGCAATGTGCAAACATTATGGAAAATCTGTAAACAAACACTGGTATGAACATCACCCAGCACCGGTTACAGAAATAGAAGATGTAACCATTCTATGGGATTACACCATCTACACAGACAGAAAAATTGAAGCAAACAGGCCAGACATTATTGTTAAAAACCAGAAGGAGAAAACTTGTCTATTAATTGATATGTCTTGTCCAGCGGATTGTAACATAGCAATCAAGGAATTTGAAAAACTGTCAAAATATAAAGACCTGGAAATTGAAATAGAAAAAATGTGGAAATTGAAAACAAGAGTTGTGCCAGTGATAGTAGGTGCACTTGGAATGATAAAAAATGGAACAAAACAACACATTGAAAGAATCCCTGGAAACCCCAGCTTAAGAGATATACAAAAAATTGTCTTATTAAGTACAGCCCACACACTAAGGAAAACTTTATCTATATAATGCTAGGGATGATAGGGAAGATAGAAAAACATGAAATGGAGCCATAACAACACGCCACTACCTGCCTTAGGTCTCCCCGCAGACATGGTTGGTAATGAGACCAAAGCAGAAATCGAAATATGATGAAAAATGACATAATAATAATAATAATAATAATAATAATAATAATAATAATAACCGTATATTTATGCTCTACTTTTGTATTGAGCACTTTTAAAGTAAATGTCTGACTGTGGAATGTACTTCCATTAGTAACTATTGCTATTATTAATAATATATAGTAGTTAATTAAATCCCTTGTCTATATGTGCTCTATCTCATCAATAGAAAATCTTAGGGTTACAAAACTTTATATTGGTAATACAATCAACTTTTTTAAAAAGTGTTTTTACAATCATCTCTCATCTTTTACTAATAAGGATAAACAAAATATGACATCACTTTCTACATTTTTTTTTCAAGTTAAAATAACTCTTTAAGTAAAATTTTCAATAGGAATACGCTAAAACTCAGCTATATTTTCTCTAACAATATTTTTTTACAAGGCTCATTCAATAAATAAAGTGAATTTTTCGGTATACGAACTTCTAATACAGATAGAAGCTTACTTTTTTTTCTTTTTTCAACGTAGTCTCCCAGCAGTGTCACACACTTTTTCCATCTGTGCACAAGCTTCCGTATTACCTCAGCGTAAAAATCTTTGGACTGATGTCTCAGCCAATCAATCACAGCACTTTTGACTTCATTGTCACTTTCAAACTTTCATGCCTCTCGTGAACGCTTTCAAGGAACCAAACAGGTGAAAGTCTGAAGTGGCAAGGTCTGGGCTGTAAGGGGGATGAGGGAGCAGTTACCAGCCCAGCTTTTCTGTTTATGCTCTGCAGTAAGCATCTTCGGCACCCACTATCAGCTAACCTTCGAGTAGTCAAGGTCATCATGGACAATTTTGTGTGCTGTCCCAACAGTCCTTGCAGTGTCATCCACTGTCACACTTTTGTCAGACTGAATGAGGTCATTGACTGATTCGATCACCTCAGAAGATCTCGCGACTGTAGGCCTCCCAGGCCTGTCTTCATCCTTAACACTGGTCCGACCTTCTTTAAAAAATTTAGCCCACTTGTAGACATTTTTTTTTTTTTTTGGCTGAAACATATGACACCATACACAGTTGACATTCTCCTATAAATTTCAACTGGTTTGCACCCTTCAGCAACCAAAAACTTGATAACTGACTTCTGTTCAATCCTGGAGCATGCTTCTTGGTCGGCCTTTGAAATCCCTTTGAAAAACGAGTAAAGAAAAAAAAATTAAAAGAAGCAAGCTTTTATTTGTATTGGAAGTTCTTATACCGAAACATTAACCTTATTTATTAAATGACTCTCGTAAAAAAAGCCAAAATATTTAACTTGAAACAGCTGAACCGATGTCTGTATCTGTCTGCAATTCACTTCCGAACAAAAATTAAAATTTCACTCTCTTGGCCGTTTCCATTGGCTCTCCCCTTTCTTCCCTTCTCTATATTTACTCACTTTTGTCCTTTTTATTTCCCTCTTCACTTGCTACTCCTTCTGTATCGTTTCTTTTACTCTTTCTTTTCTTTTTCTTGATTTCTCATCTTATTTTCTCATCTGTTCTTCTCTCATTCTTTCCCCCTTTTTTAATATCTTTTTACCTTGTACAAAAATAAAAAAAAATCGCCCGGTTCACACTTCACCCACGTCTATTGAACAGGTGAAGAGGCTCATCCCTTGTTCCCTGTTTAGGATGTGGTTTCCGGTTTTCTCTTTTCCAATCTTCTCACTCTTTTCTTTTTTTTTCCTCAATTGGAGTAGATAGACTAAACTATCGCCCGGTTCACACTCTACCCACGTCTATTGAACAGGTTAAGAGGCTCATCCCTTGTTTCCTGGTTAGGATGTGGTTTCCGGTTTTCTCTTTTCCAATCTTTTTACTCTTACGTAGCCCCCTGTGCATCAGTGGCGTTATCGCCTTGCTTGTGGTGATATGATTAAAAAAAAAAAAATGAAATACAAACTAGTGATAACTTATAATAATCAGACCCTGAAATATATTTTTTCCTCCCACGATTTTAGTATATTATTCCATTCCAAAGGATGTGCGTTGTGGTGCAGTGGATATCGACTCGGAACGACAAATCGGCGAGCCGAGTTCGAATTCCAGTTGAATCCTTTGTATTCACTTACGCGCAAATACCCTTGGGAAAGGTATTAATCCGTCTCTTCCCTCCATCTATGGGTTAAATAACAGAACATATTGGGTTCTATAGCCTTGGCTGGCAACCAGTCTACCGCAGAAAGCAATGGCAACCTACTGCGGGATAATCTTCTGCCCAGTCAGTCATTTCTTTTTCGAGACATGATCGCCCAAGCGTGTATCACGCTATGGCACTTAACTGACTGACTGATTCCATTTTCTGGGTTTCGGTATAAACCTAAATAAATTATAAATTTAATAAATAAAAATATTGGTGCACCCTATTTATAATTTATACCGATCTTCAGTTAAGAAAAGCTAATAACTAAAAAATTATTCAAATTGAAAAAAGTTCAATTCATAACATGCACCTGTTGATTGCATAATGCATAAAAATCCGAGTCGTGCATAAAACGTAGGATAATATATATATATATAGTACTGTGCAAAAGTATTAGGACAAGAACTATTTTATCTTTTATGAGGAGTATTGACAGAAAATAAACAATTTAATTTTAATCAAAGTAATTTTACTTGATTTACTCAACAAATGTTTTAACAAGAATAAATACTTGCTACAAACTAAATTTAATATTTAGTATAATAGCCTTTTGCGTTGATCACAGTCTTCATTCTGTCAGGCATTGACATCACAAGGTTCTTCAATGTATCTAATGGTATCTCCTGCCGAGCAGCTGGTATTTGTTCCAAAATGGTCTTGTGAAATAACATTAGATTTATCAATTTTTGTATCCAAAATACTCCATAGATGTTCAATACGATTGATATCAGGACTTTGTGGGGGCCAATTAAAATTCCGAAACCTTCCTTCCTCTTCCTTTTTAGTTAAATAATTCTTACAAAGGTTTGGCCTTTAACCCTGTATTTGAATTTCAGTGAGGTTCTTTTAGGAAAATCCCCCCTGTCCTAATACTTTTGCACACTACCGGTAGTATGCAAAAGTGTTAGGATAGGGGTGATTTTAAACTTCATTTTGATGCATCATAAAAGATAAAATAGTTCTTACCCGAACAATATATATATATATATAAGCGGACATTGAAGTCAACACCGAATGATGACAGTATGCTTGCTGCTTATACGCAATTTCCAGGTCTTATGCGCTGTTTTTGCTTGACTATCTGCGGATATCATGAACCGAGCACGTGAGCAATAATGAGGTTTTGGAAAGGATGGATATGAAAAGGAAATTAATACTAAGCATCAGGAAGAAACAGATAAAGTTCCTGGGACATGCAATGAGGAAAGAGGGCTTGGAGAACCTGATACTAACAGGTCAGATAGAGGGAAAAAGAGATAGGGAAAAGCAGTAGATTACATATTTGACGGACCTGCTCAGGTGGATGACAGAACGGGGTTTGCGTAGTGTTACAGGAGAAAGCGTGCTAAGAGCCGCCAGGGATAGGGAGACGTGGAAAGCCATGATCGCCTACGTCCTGAAAGGACAAGGCACATAGAAGAAGAAGAATTTATGTATACAGGTCAGTGATACATTGTGGGTAGGATATTGTATTATTTTGACGGTTATTTTTAGCAGCTGGTAACGTTTATGTTTCGAATTATTCTCAGGGGGATTGAAGAAAAAATTGTAGATCCGGATGCACTCCGTGGCTTGTTATATTTACTTATTGTTATTATTATTATTATTGTTATTATTATTATGTCATTTTTCATCATATTTCGATTTCTGCTTTGGTCTCACTACCAACCAAGTCTGCGGGGAGACCTAAGGCAGGTAGTGGCGTGTTGTTATGGCTCCATTTCATGTTTTTCTATCTTCCCTATCATCCCCAGCATTACATAGATAAAGTTTTCCTTAGTGTGTGAGCTGTACTTAATAAGACAATTTTTTGTATATCTCTTAAGCTGGGGTTTCCAGGGATTCTTTCAATGTGTTGTTTTGTTCCATTTTTTATCATTCCAAGTGCACCTACTATCACTGGCACAACTCTTGTTTTCAATTTCCACATTTTTTCTATTTCAATTTCCAGGTCTTTATATTTTGACAGTTTTTCAAATTCCTTGATTGCTATGTTACAATCCGCTGGACAAGCCATATCAATTAATAGACAAGTTTTCTCTTTCTGGTTTTTAACAATAATATCTGGCCTGTTTGCTTCAATTTGTCTGTCTGTGTAGATGGTGTAATCCCATAGAATGGTTACATCTTCTATTTCTGTAACCGGTGCTGGGTGATGTTGATACCAGTGTTTGTTGACAGATTTTCCATAATGTTTGCACATTGCCCAATGTAAATATTGCCCAACTCTATCGTGGCGATTTTTATATTCATTTGGGGCAAGCACAGAACAGCCTGAGATTAGGTGGTCTATTGTTTCTTGGTGTTTATCACAAAACCTGCATTTTGGATCCATATTATTATGCATAATATTTGCCTGAAAGTTTCTAGTGAAAAGACTTTGGTCTTGTGCTGCAAGAATAAAGCCTTCAGTTTCAGACTTTAATCCAGATGCACGTAACCATCGATGAGTATTAACTTTGTCAACATTGGATTTATTGGCACGTTCTGGATATTGGCCATGCAGAGGTTTGTCTTGCCAGCGCTGTTTCATCTGTTCAAGAGCTTTATCTTTGGCTTTCATTTTCATATTTTTTGCCGCAATAGTGGGTTCTTGGCTTCTGTTTTGCTTTTCTACAGAATCTACTAACTGTAAATCTTGTTTGTATTTACTGCCTTCTTTTATTATTGAATATTTTTCTTTCTTTCTTCATGTTGCCTTACTAATTGTATCATCCAATCCTTTGTTGTTTCTATGTATGTTAGTAAGCCAATAGTTGTTGTCTTGTATGACAATTCCAGCTGAATGAGACCTCTTCCACCTTCTTTACGGGGTATGTATAGACGGTCTACATCAACCTTTGGATGATGCATCTTATGCTTAGAAAGAAGCTTTCTTGTTTTAGCATCCATTCGCCTGATGTCGTTTAGAGTCCAGTTTAAAATGTTAAAGCTATATTGGACAACTGGGATTGCAAGGCTATTAATGGCCATAACTCTGTTCTGTGAATTTAATTCAGTTTTTAATATCATTCGTAGCCTTCTATAGTACTCTTTACGCACTATTTCTTTCATTTTTTTATGGTGAATGTTTTCGCTCTCATTTACACCTAGGTATTTATAAGCTTCTTCTGGTTTCAATTCTTTTATTGTTACAGCAGGGTCTAAGCTAATTGAGGATGTTTCTTGTATTGATCCACGTAAAACTGTAGCTTTAGCACATTTATTCAAATTAAATTTCATTCCAATGTCTTCGCTGAAGCATTTTACAGTTTGCAGAAAACCTTCCAGCTCATTATCATTCTTAGCATATAACTTTAAGTCATCCATGTAAAATAGATGGCTTATTTTCTTTTGGCCTATTTTATAATCACATTCTGTCTTATTAAGTTGACTGGTTAGTGCTATTAATGATATGCAGAATAGTAAGAGAGATAAAGAATCACCTTGAAATATACCTCTTTTGATGTTTATTTCATCAGACTTATTGGTTCCATTTATATGATTGAGGTAAAGGGTTGTTTTCCATATAGACATGCACTGTTTGATGAAATTGATGATGACGGGCGATATCTTGTATATATTTAAAGTCTTTAAAATCCAGTAATATGGCACACTATCGAATGCCTTTCGATAATCTATCCAGGCAGTACTAAGATTTTTCTTTGTACTGTAGCAGTTTTCCAGGATCATTTTGTTAATTAGCAATTGGTCTTTACAACCATAACAGCCACGTTTGCACCCTTTTTGTTCAAGCGGTATCATGTCATTTCTTTCTAAGAATAAATATGTTTGTTTTGTTAAAATAGATGTTAATAGTTTATATGTTGTCGGAAGACATGTAATTGGTCTGTAGTTTTTCGGGTTGTTTGTGTCATCATTCTTGGGTAGAAGAAATGTAATTCCTTTGGTCATCCATGCAGGAATTTTAGTGGGATCGTCAACCATTTCTTGAAGTTCTTTGGCTAGTTTTTGATGTGCTGCATTTAAATAATATAGCCAAAAGTTAGGAATTTTATCTATACCTGGGAATTTCCAATTGTGTGCTTTTTTTAGTGCAAATTTAACATCATCTTCTGTAATTCCAGACCATGTCTGTTCTGGTTTATTTTTTACTCGTTCTATCTCTTGCGCAATCCAATGTACTTCCTTGCTATGTTCTTTAGGGCAAGCCCATATCTTTTCCCAGAACTGTGTGACTTCTTCCATTCTGGGGGGGACTGTCACTTCATATCTTTTTTTACCTATTTCCTTGTAAAATCTCTTTGTATCAGTCTGAAAAATCTTGTTTTGTCTGTAAAATCTTGCTCTTTTTTCATAGCGTCTTATTCTTTGAGCCTTCAGTTGGATTTTTTGCTTTATTTTTTCTTTATTTGATAAGACTTCATTTTCATTCCTAATGTTATATTTTCTTTCGGCTCTTCTGCTTTTCCTAGTTCTTACATTTATTCCTCTACTCAGTTCATCCAGTACTGAGAGTTCACTTCTAAGTTGTTCGATTTCTTTTTCTATTTTTCTTTTCCAAGGTGGATCTTCACGTCTGCGAAACTGCCTTGTTTTTATTTTGATATTCAATTTTTTTGTTGCTGCAGTTGCTGATGCATATATTACTTCGTTGAGATTTGTATGAGTGTCTTCATCTAGTATTAATTTCAGTGCTGCATTGTAGAGTTTAATAGTTCGGAGGTTATGTTTTGTTGGTTGTAATTTTGGGAGCTGTTCTCGTTCCTCCATTGTAATATTTTGTATTTGACTTAGATGGTTTTTTATTTCTATCTTGGCTTCCTGTATATTGTTCTTATTTTCCGCCAAATAATTATCTTCGATGTGTTCTGAACTCGTTTTATTTTTGTCTTTTAACTGACTCAGATCACACCTTTCCAGCACTTTTAAACTTACAGCATTATCTTCGCAGTGATTTGCGTGTTTCACGGTTATTATTATTATTATTGTTATTATTATTATTATTATTATTATTATTATTATTATTATTGGTTATTTTATTGTTGGTTGTTATTATTACGCTTACTTGTTTTGATGTGTACCATAACGGTTTTTTAATTTATTTCACTATATCGCATTCCATAGGCGAGAAGTCCTACTCCGTTTTTTCCTTCGAAACACTGCCCTGTGGAACAGACTCCCAAGTGGATATTTTCTTGACATCTATCTATCTCAGTCTGTTCATATCTATCTATCTATCTATCTATCTATCTATCTATCTATCTATCTATCTATCTCAGTCTGTTCAGATCTATCTATCTATCTATCTATCTCAGTCTGTTCATATCTATCTATCTATCTATCTCAGTCTGTTCATATCTATCTATCTATCTATCTATCTATCTATCTATCTATCTCAGTCTGTTCATATCTATCTATCTATCTATCTATCTATCTATCTATCTATCTATCTCAGTCTGTTCATATCTATCTATCTATCTATCTATCTATCTATCTATCTAGTCTGTTCATATCTATCTATCTATCTAAGTCTGTTCATATCTATCTATCTATCTATCTATCTATCTATCTATCTATCTATCTATCTATCAAGTCTGTTCATATCTATCTATCTATCTATCTATCTATCTATCTATCTAATCTAAGTCTGTTCATATCTATCTATCTATCTATCTATCTATCTAAGTCTGTTCATATCTATCTATCTATCTATCTAAGTCTGTTCATATCTATCTATCTATCTATCTATCTATCTATCTATCTATCTATCTAGTCTGTTCATATCTATCTATCTATCTATGTCTGTTCATATCTATCTATCTATGTCTGTTCATATCTATCTATCTATCTATCTATCTATGTCTGTTCATATCTATCTATCTATCTATCTATCTATCTATCTATGTCTGTTCATATCTATCTATCTATCTATGTCTGTTCATATCTATCTATCTCTGTTCATATCTATCTATCTATCTATCTATCTATCTATCTATCTATCTAAGTCTGTTCATATCTATCTATCTATCTAAGTCTGTTCATATCTATCTATCTATCTATCTATCTATCTATCTATCTCAGTCTGTTAATATTTCTCTACCTATCTGTGTGTGCGTCATTTAACTCTTATGTATAGATACACACACACATACACGCGCGTGTGCACACACGCACACATATGCAGACGGAGAACTCTTCTGTTCGTGTCTATTCATTTGAATCTAGGATTTGCATCAAAGTATTTTATGGATACAATACGCCTAAATAGCAATGATCTACGCTGTCATCTGATACAGAAACAATGTGTTTGCATAAATAATAATAATGATGTTCCGTATCTGTTGAGGGTCTGAGTATGACTTCTGTGATATTCCCTGGAGTCATTGCATTTCAAAGTAAAGAATTTGAAAAGGTTGTGAATTACTGAAAATTGAGAGTGAATTTTGAAAGAATGCGGTTTGTACATACCTCAAGGATTTTTCAATTGTCATTGGCGTCAATGGGTCGATTGTATAGAATGTCCACAACCACTTTGATAGCATCGAAACCGCATTCAGCTTAACAATGTTGCCAAGAACAACAACCACCTTAAGCACAGCAGAAACTGTTTGCTGTCTGGGGGTCTTGGGAGAAATAATTCTGTTTCCGCAATATTAAACCTTATACATTTCAATAATAATAATAATAATCAACATTGAAGAATTTGTTAACATTGGCAGTGAAAGAACGAACTGGATTCACACTAAAAAAGGAAAGGAAGAAAGAACATTAAAGAACAGCAACTTTGGCAAAAAACAAAAACAAAACAAAAAAACAAAACAACCCCCCCCAAAAAATAACAAGGATAACGATGGTGAAGAATTACAAACATCCTCAGTTGTGAACAGTGTGAACAGTAAAAGTAGTTCCCATAATAAACAGCAAACTCGGAATAGCAGAAAGTATTAGAATGGGCTGAAAGGCACTAAAATGTCGGGAAAGCTTCAAAACTGCGAGAATAATGTGTGTTTAGCAAATTTGTGTTCACTTAATTCGTCGCCAAAAGCACTACAGGTGACAAAAAACAACATCACCCCCCCACAAATGCCTGCCCCAAACGAAACAAACAAATGATAACCAGTCAAGTTTAATGAATAACTACTATTCGAACGCAAATGATGCTCACTGAAATAGATCGAACCTTAACAAGTCGCCATTAATTGCTAACATTTCAACTACCACGGGGTCTATTCTCCCACTTGTCGTGTGACAATGCTAACTCCTCTGCTATCCATACTCTTCCCAGTTATCGTCAATACATCTGTCTTCCGTCCACTTCCCGAACCACAAACCGAACTTTTTGCAAGGGAGCGAGTATATCCCGAATCGACCTGTGCGCTACGCATAATTCAGTTGATGCACACACGCATCATTGGCAGAGTAAATTTTCTCGGACACCTCGATGCCGTATGGCCTTCCTTTCGGCAATTGTGACACCGGACATATGGTTTTTTGCACTGTTCGGGTCTTTCAAGTAGACAGTGCCTAGCAAAATGATTGGGCCCGGAGCAGTTAAAACAATACAGCGAGCCCTCAGCAGGCTTGGGTTTTACTGTGCTGGTCGGTCAGCCATGGTAGCAACCTTTTTATTATTAATGATGGACACTACATTCATTCTGCGGGTACATAGTCAACGTCGGCAGATGCCCATAAAATCCCCTCCTTGCGGACGGGCAGTCCAGCCATAAACGCCTACATCATTGTCCAGTCAGGTAATTCTCCGAACAGATAGGCAAGTTTCTTTAACGCCGCATAGAATTCATCCATCTTCTCGTCGGGGCGTAGAGTTTTTCTTGAAAACTGCTTATATGCTTCGCAGGGGTCAATTGCAAACGCCTTCGTAATGCTTCTTTTATTTGGGCCACACCGACCGTTAATTGGTGATAAACGTCAAAAGCCCCTCTAGCCAGTCGCAAGGGGATCACTTGTTCAGCTCGTTCAACTCCCGACAGTTTGCATATGAGGTTGACTCTTTCTAGCCGGTCCACATTTGAAGTTGAACCATTATACTCAGGTGTCAGCTTTTCCTTTTGCCATAACAACGAGATAGCTTGTTGTAGATGCAAAGACGGGTCCTAAAATTCACAGGCTACGTTTTCGTCCAAAACACCGTTTCCGCAAAATTCATCAGTACTCCCGGCGTTCAGCTGCTAACAGTGCACTGAGTAAGTCACTCCGAGCTTCTTTTCCTCTTTTATCTTAGCCAACTCACCCACTTCTCCTCGAGAGAAATAACGAGACTTCGTTATTACAAAACAAATGGCTGCCAGACAAGCAATTTTTCCTTTTTCACAACAGTTCGTCGACGTTTAAGTACGCTCATTTCTTTCAGCCAGCCACCCGAACTCGTTTATAAAGATGATACTTGGTTCGATTTTGTTACGCATTTACAATCGCCAATCGATAAGCCACCACACCAGTGGCGATCGGTGACTTAATCGCTAGGCCACTAACATCAGTGGCTAACGGGAACTAAATCTCTAGGCCATCCCACTAGTTGCAAATGGTGATTTAGTCGCTAGGCCACCAACACCAGTGATAAACGTTGACTTAATCTTTAGTCCACCAACACCAGTGGCAACATTTGACTTTGAAATTGTGGATGAGAAATTAATTAAAATCAACCTTCTTCTTCACTTTTACAAAATTCACAACGATGTGTGAAATCCTGGTTTTCCCCAAATAGAAACAGGATTGACCATCTGCTTAACGAAAAAGTCGAAACCAGATTTCGCAAGTAGGTGTTAAAATGATTTTTGACCAATGGGAGTGACTTGTAAGACTTGAAAGGACTTAGCGATCCAGTACGAAATTCAAAAGAACATATAAATGACTTCGTAGCTTCAGAGACTCAGATGGCAGCAGCGAAAGAGAGACACACATCTAAAATATAACTTCCACCTCAAGCGACTCGGACATTGTCCACTTTCTCTTTCTCCCTATCTATTTCAACAATTACTACTACGAACATTTTGTACGAACTCTACCCTTAACTCTACCCTTAAATCCACCCTTAACCTCTTTATAATGTTTCTAATTGAACATTAATTTCTACAACTTATGTTATTCCTCCTTTTAATAAATTTCTATTTTAACTTTCAAAATGTATATTTTATTATTCCGCTCTTCTAGACTAATCCACACATTCCAACTGACAACCAACCTTCTGATGATTCTGATGATGATAATTCCGATGATAATTCTGCATAAAACTTGTAAGCTGTAGGCAGTTCGGTTAAGTCTGACACAAGGCCGAATCAAAAAACATTAACCAGCTTCCTACGCTACAAAACCAAACACGCAGACCATGATGACCATGATGACCATGATGACCATTAATGCTTACGACAGGCAAAATCTGAGAAAATAATAAAGATTCACAAACAAATTTATTTGTAAATTAATTCAATACTTTGCTTCCATATATCGATCTCTTTAATAAATAAAGTGTCAGTACAATTATCAATCTAGTCATTAAAAATTACATATTCTTAATGAAAAAATATGCATTAGTGAGAAATGCAACTTTAAATATATTGTTCATGGCGCTTATTTTAAATTTAAATTTTTAAAAAATTGTCAAATTTTGCTTTGAATAAAAATTCAAAAAAAAAAAAGCATTCACGAAAATAAATGAAATATTATCTAAAAAATAAAAGTAAATAAAAAGAAATTAGATTAATCGAGAGCTGACAAAAAGATTTTTTACAGAAAATGAAAATGCGACCTTAATTCATTTTTTTCTCACTCATTCAACCATAAAACTTCTTTTATTCAATGGGACTAACAAATAATAACGAGAGTGGCATAAGGACACTGAAGCCCTCTTTGCTTAAGCTATTAATCTTGCTCGTTCACAATTTATTCTAAGAATTGAAAGAATAGGAGAGTTAAAAAATTAAGAGTGTAAGATAAAAGATAGCACAATTTGTCAAAAATTAACTTTTCATTACGCAATAATTATTTACCCTGGAAAATATCTAAAGCATGCTGTGCGTGCCTTGCATATACGGAGCCTTTGCTTCTGACCCACTCCCAACGCTTCAAAGAAATAAAATTAATCTAATCAGTGTCTAACATGCCAGTAAAATCAAACAGTTCAGCATTAGTTTTTAAATCTAAATTCTTGGCATAATTTTTAGTTTGACGCTCTCTACCCAAAACAGTTTTTTTTAATTGAAATATTTGATAACTTCATATGGTTCAACTCGGCTTCCCCGTCCTTGCCCGAAAATGATGAATGTCCGCGACGGAGAGAGAGAGAGAGAGAGAGAGAGAGAGAGAGAGAGAGAGAGAGAGCTTTTTCCCAGCAGGGGCCAAACGTTGTGCCATGGCTGCGATGATAAAGAATGAGAATGTTGGGCAAGATGAAACGGATGAATTTCAAGCTGTCAAGCGCCATGGAAGAAGCCTCTTTTCTTGTGGATATTGCGAAGGACCCTACAATCCTGACTGTCATTCATTGCCCTCCTCCCGTCCCGTCCTGTACCATTTGTCGCAAATTACTCATGCCTTATCTGTTCCTGTTGAAGAATCATCAGCTGCAAGGAGCCAACATTAATACAATCCATCAAATATTAGGAAAAATAGGCGCGCTTTAATTGGGAACACAACCGACATATTCTTTTACTTTAAAAATTGTACTTATCTATATATTTATTCTAATATATGAGTTCTTTCTGTAGCCGCAAACACACATACACACACACACAACACACACACACACACACACACACACACACACACACACACACACACACACACACATATATATATATATATATATATATATAAGTAATTCATTGAGCCTTTATTCGATCTCAACAGAATGCAGAAAGCCCTGGACGGCCGTTTCGTCCTATATTTGGGACTCCTCAGCAGTGCGCATCCACTGAATTGAAACCCGACAGTTAGGTTATAAAGCAAACTAATATAGGACGAAACGGTAGCTACTCCGGCATATACGCATCGCTCATTCGATAATGAATTGGATCACTCCAGCTATTGGGCGTGTTTATATGCGCTAAAAAGCCCGCTTTCTTCTACTGGACGCTCGTGGCGTAAATTTGTTTTAGATATTTTTTTTTTAATTGTATCTAAAAAAGTTTAAAAAATATTTTAAAATGTATCTAAAAAGGTTTAGTTATTGAAGTATTTGTAAAGATTCAAAGATCCTAAGTCCCTATTTAACCCTAGCTTGTGTGTATTTAATTTTGAAATCCAGTATTTTTCTTTCTTTCTGCGTTCGTATGTAGAACTAAAATTGGAGACTATTAGTAAACATTTGCAATTTTCTAAGGTGTGACCCGGTTGATTGAAATGTGCTCCTACTGGGGAATATTGATTATATATATATTATCGATTTTCTGCACAATTGTAAGAACTGCAACCTTGAAATTTCTGAATATCGTTTCTTATGTCTTTGTTTATGAGTGTATCAAATTTGATTAAAATCGGATCACTCCTTCTATAGCCCGATTTTTTCGATTATCGATTTTCGTTATTTATCGAGGATATCTCGACACAAAACCTAGCTAAGAACACTCGCAGACGCTTATAGTACAACTGTGTAAATTTTCAAGAAAATCGGAGTCTATAGGTAATGGACACACACACACACACACACACACACACACACACACACACACACACACACACACACACACAGTTCCATTTATAAATAAGTTTAGATATTAGTTGTATGTATTTATATTCTGTTCTAAATTTTACTCAGTAAATATTAATAGATAAAAACCTTCCAGGATTTTCTTATCGACTCTAAGATTCACAGTTTTATTCGTGTCGTTATGTGTATACGTAATATATGCTTGGGCGATCAGATCTTTTTTGATTCGCGACAGACTAGATTGAAGATTATAGAGTTGCTTGCTGTTTCTTTCTATGATAGACTAGATGCCTACGAAGGCTATAAAATCCTGTCTCTCCTGCTATTCAATCCGTACTTTTTCGAAGGCTATTTGTGCGTAAACGAATGCAACGAATCTAACTGGTATTCGAACCCGGCTTCAGATTTATTACCCTCTGCCGATAACCATTACATTACCAGGTACAGTCTTATTCAATTAAGTGCCATACGTGATACACGCTTGGGCGATCATATCTCGAAAGAGACATGACTAATTGGGCAGAAGATTATCCCGCAGTAGGTTGCCATTGCTTTCTGCGGTAGACTGGTTGCCAACCAAGGTTATAGAACCCAATCTTTCCTGTGATTTGACTCATAGCTAGAGGGAGAAGAGATGTATTATATTATTAAGTAATAATTAGTAGGGGATCAGTTTATTACTTCATAACAATAGAAAACAGATCCCCCATTTTATAACCAGTAGAAACCTTAATGATTCCAACTACTATATTTAGTTAGTCAGTTAAGTGTCATACGTGATACACGCTTAGGTCGATCATGTTTCGAAAGAGACATAACTGACTGGGTAGAATATTATCTCGCAGTAGGTTGCCATTGCCTTCTGCGCGTAAGTGAATGCAAGGAATTGAACTGGAATTCGAACTCAGCACCCTGATTTGTCGTTCCGAGTCGATATCCAGACCTCACATCCCTATTTGATATACATTTTCATATAATATTTTTTGTCTCCATTTCTATTTCAGATATATATTACGTCCACACAATTAACAAAAGAGGAAAAGATTACAATTTTGAATTAGTTTAAAGCCATAGGGAGATGGTTAGATTTTTTTGGAATTGGCCTTGTGTCAAACATAACCAAACTCTCTACAATTAGGATTTATTCGCTATCATCAGAAGGTTGGAGATTGGAATGTGTGGATTTGTAGAAGAATAAAAATATCCCTTTTGTTTTGTTTTGTTTTTGTTTTAAGTTTTTAATCATTTCACCCCAGGCAAGGCGGTACCGCCACTGATGTGCAGGGAGCTACATAAGTGAGTTAAAGTTTTAAACAGGGGGAGAGTGAAGACAAAGACAAACCAACTACAGAGGGTGAAAGAGAAAGGGCAAGAGAAGGATATGAACACAGGAGTGAAGACAGTTATGAAGGTAGAGAGAAAGGAAAAGAGCAAGATACACTGGTTAATGTGGAAAGGGCTGGAGTTAAGTGGATAACAGATGGGAATTGCCTTTGCATTTAAATTCTTAGAGGTTGCAGCAAGTATATGGAAGAGAGTTCCACAAACGGGAAGATGTTTAAATAGAAATTTATTAATAGAAAAGAAAAACATGAATTGATAGAAGTTAAAGAGTATCAAGAGTTCGTAGTAGTCCTTGCAAGAGTGAGTTTATGTGTACATAGTCAGGAACACATGTATGTATGTATGAGCGTTCGTTGGGTAGGAGTGTCTTTGAAGTTTATTCGCTCAGGGTGAATGGTGAAAAGGAAGGTTGGTGAGAGGTGAGAGAGAAAGATAAAGATAATAAGAATAACGATTTGTCGAGGGACGTGTTTATTACTCTCGTCATCTTCACTCTCTGGCGATGGTCAAACTTGCTCCGTCTTTTATTTTGTTTGTAGGTCATTTGGGAATTCACTTCCGGATGTGATTCTGGCTTTTCTATTTTGTTTTTAGATGTTTCCTAGTTTTCTATTAGCCGAAAAACATTTCGCATCAAGGTGTGAAATTTTGCTTGTTTTGTGTTTTCTAAGCTAAGGTTTTGTAAATTCGAGTAAATTTGTTTATTTTTAACAAAATCAATGAGTCAGTGCTTAGCATTTGAATTTTAAAATCTAGAACTTGTTTTCTTTACTACAAGTTCTGGAAAGCTGAGAGCGTGACATTCGACCTCTGGGGAATTCTCAAAGACAAAATTTACTCAACAAAACCCCGTAGCATCGCTGAGCTTAAGGAACCAATCCGAGCTGCCATTGCTCAAGTGCCTACGTATGCCGCTCAGTCTCTGAAAGATTAGCAAAGTGCATTGAGCCCCATGAAGTGCACACAGAGTTTTAATATGAAGCCGCAGGGAGATGGTTAATGTTTATGGAATCGGCCTTGTGTCAGACATAACCGAACTCCTTACAACTTCCTATTATTCGTAACATCAGAAGGTTGGCAGCAGGTTAGAATGTGTGGATTTGTGGAAGAATAAAAATAGACATTTTGCATGTTAAAATAGAAATTTATTAATGGAAAAGAATAACTTGACTTGGTAGAAGTTAGTGCTCAATTAGAAACATTGTTAAGAAATTAAGGGTAGAGTTGGTAGTAGTCCTTGCAAGAGTGGGTTTATGTGTACGTAGACAAGAACGTATGTGTATGTATGTATGAGCGTTTGTTGGGTAGGAGTGTCTTTTAGTTGGTACAAGGTCGTTAAAATGTTCTGTGTGGTTATCAAGTAGACGGGTAAACGATGAAGAAGAAGGAGGTGAGAGAGAAAGAGAGAGGCAATAATAATACGATTTCTTAACGTTTATCAAGGGTACATGTTAACTACGCTCATCTCATTTCTTTCTTACTGACGGTCAAACTCGCTCGTCTTTTATTTCGTTTGGAAAATCACTCCCGGATGTGATTCTGGCATTTCTATTGGACGATAAACATTTCGCATCGAGGTGTGAAATTTCGCGTGTTTTGTGTGTCTTAAGCAAAGTTTGTAAATTCGAGAAAATTCGTTTATTTCTGACAATGAGTCAGATTTGAATTTTCAAATGAAGATCTTGTTTTGTTTACGACAAATAAACATCATGTTTTATGCTGCAAAAAAGTGTATTCTTTGTTAGTTTTTATATTGCAGTTGCTTATTTCGTCTAAGTTACATTTATTATTCTGAAATAGAATTATGTAGTTACTTATGACGGAACCTGTATATAAAAATATAATTCATAAATACTGTCTACGGTTGTTGTTTATTTTTTTATCATCATATCCACACCTCTATGTGTTATTTAATGACTAAATCTAAAAACTTTGAACAGAATTTTATAGCCTCAACTAAACATATTTTGAACTCAATTTGCACGCCCTCAAGTACAGTTAAAACTGTTGGCCATTCTGCCATAAATTGTTGGCAATTTCACTATTGTTGGTAATATTTTTATATAAAAATATATTGCTGGTATTTCCACTACAAACATTCACTTCAACACCTTCCTAGTGCTTTAGCCACGTTTGGGGCCCTATACCCGCCTACAGCTGGGACCCTAACAAATGCTACCACCACGGGTCAGTGTGGAACTGGAAACAACAGAAATTTATAGATGTCCCCATTCTCATCAAAACTTCCCTTTTTCTGATCAGAAGCCTTACTGCCGGATGTAGTTTATCGTTATAACCAGGATTTACAGTCTACAGATAATAATAAGATTCCACAATTCATTATTAGAGAAAAAAAACAAAACAAAACAAAACAAGTCATTATGTTGTAGTCACTAATGACACCATATTAAAATTAAATCCTTTATCTGAAAGCAATTTTGTCACTTGCTATCTCTGTAAGAAGTTTTCTCAAAAGAATACAAAAAATGAAAAATATTGGATTAACAGCTCTTGTGTTAAATACTGGAAGATACGATAAAGAAACAAAAAATACGATAACATAAGATAGTTTCTGTTGATTTACACAATAATGCCAAATAAACATGATTGTAAAAAACGATTACAAATTTTAGAAGCTATCCAGATTAAGTCAAAGTCAGCAAGAATTAATAAAATCTAATGGTTCTGGCATATTAATTTGAAATGAATTTAAATTCTAAAAATCTAGTAGACTATCTTTAAGGAGTTTCGAAACTCGACGCCCCCCCCCCCAAACCCCCCCCCCCCAAAACACGACGATCATAGGACAACGCAAAAAGCGATGATTCTCAACCATTCCAAAGATGCCAACTAACAGGCATTCTTTGAATTTCTTTCTTTCTTTTTTTTTTTCTTTCTTCACAATCACTGAAGGCCCAGAAACATGACAAGACCGTTCTTTTAGACTTTCAGCACAAAGAAACGGAATACAATCCACCAACAAGAAAAACGCATTAAAATTATTAGAGACATAATTTGCGTGTTGTCTTTGTCAAAACATGTTTGCCTTGATACAGTCGCTGCCTTGATACAATATATATAGTCGTAGTATCCATGGTACTTGGTAAGTTTAATTCCACGGGGAATTTAAATCCGATGAGAACTCAATGTTAAAATTTAACATAGTATTATAATGAAAATAAGTTGGATGTTTTTATAAATCCATTGGCAAAAGCTTATTTCGCGGAGCTCTTAAAGACCGCTCATCAGACCAAATTCATATAACAATGAATGGGTTAGATTTATACAGACAAAAAAAAATCATAGGAGGAAAAAAAAGATCGGGGTGAGGAGGTTCGATTTACAGTGTTAGATATTATTGGCCCTGGCTTAATATTTTACTGGGATATTTATATTTGATAAATACAATTTTTTCTACCAAGCATAGATTGCATCTGTCCCTGGAGTTGTTGATTTTTTTTAGGCCAAGGTCATCTTATCGTCTGGGATAAAATACAGACGCCAATAATAACTAACACTGTAAATCTAGCCTTCTCACCCTGATCTTTGTTCCCCCCCCCCATTCATTGTTGTATGAATTTGGTCTGATGAGGGGTTTGTAAGTTTTCCGCGAAATATGGTATTGCTAATGGATATATAAAAACATCCAACTTATTTTCATTATATGTATATATATATATATAGTCAGACAGATCTGTTTCGCTGTATCACAGCTCATCATTACGGTTAGACAGCCAATTGCTTTTTACCAAGGATTGAAACCCGACCTAATTGGCATCAGTCGGCGAGTCTACCTCTGAGCTACGGGCTCTCGGTAGAAGGAGGCAGACTTTTTAGCGTGTATATTATCATTATACACGCCCAATAGCTGAGAGTGTTCGAATTCATTGCTGAATGAACGATGCGTAGATGACAGAGTAGCTACTGTTTTTCAAAGTCTACCATTCTTCCAGGGTGCTCAATCAGGGTGTGAAAGCGTAAATAGATTTTATCATCCACCCGTGCATTGAATTCTGCTGCCATATCTGGTCGGGTGCTCCTGCTATTAACCTACGTGTCCTTGACAAAATACAACGGAAAATCTGTAATGTGATCGATCCCGACTTGGCAGCTAGGAAACAGTCGCTTTCTCACCGACGCAGTGTGGCTTCTCTGTGTCTCTTCTACAAATACTTTCATGGCTTTTGCTTCAATGAATTTAGCTCACTGGTACCCTCTATATATGAATTTGTTCGAGCCACAAGATTAGCAACTCCGTCCCACCGTTTTACTGTGAAACCAATAAATTGTAAACGCAAACTCTACTTCATCAGCTTCTTTTCTCGCACTTCCCGTCCACCCCACTCTCATCAGCATTCTTATCCTTTTCATACTCTCTTTTTGACACCCCCTGTAACCGGTCACTCTTTTTCATAAATATATATATATATATATATATATATTTTATATTGCGATCTAATAATAATAATAATAATAATAATAATAATAATAATAATAACCTCAATCATATAAATGGAACCTATAAGTCTGATGAAATAAAAATCAAAAGAGGTATATTTCAAGGTGATTCTTTATCTCCCTTACTATTCTGCATATCATTAATAGCACTAACCAGTCAACTTAATAAGACAGAATGTGGTTATAAAATAGGCCAAAAGAAAATAAGCCATCTATTTTACATGGATGACTTAAAGTTATATGCTAAGAATGATAATCAGCTGGAAGGTCTTCTGCAAACTGTAAAATGCTTCAGCGAAGACATTGGAATGAAATTTAATTTGAATAAATGTGCTAAAGCTACAGTTTTACGTGGATCAATACAAGAAACATCCTCAATTAGCCTAGACCCTGCCGTAACAATAAAAGAATTAAAACCAGAAGAAGCTTATAAATACCTAGGTGTAAATGAGAGCGAAAACATTCACCATAAAAAAATGAAAGAAATAGTGCGTAAAGAGTACTATAGAAGGCTACGAATGATATTAAAAACTGAATTAAATTCACAGAACAGAGTTATGGCCATTAATAGCCTTGCAATCCCAGTTGTCCAATATAGCTTTAACATCTTAAACTGGACTCTAAACGACATCAGGCGAATGGATGCTAAAAGAAGAAAGCTTCTTTCTAAGCATAAGATGCATCATCCAAAGGCTGATGTAGACCGTCTATACATACCCCGTAAAGAAGGTGGAAGGGGTCTTATTCAGCTGGAATTGTCATACAAGACAACAACTATTGGCTTACTAACATACATAGAAACAACAAAGGATTGGATGATACAATTAGTAAGGCAACATGAAGAAAGAAAGAAAAAATATTCAATAATAAAAGAAGGCAGTAAATACAAACAAGATTTGCAGTTAGTAGATTCTGTAGAAAAGCAAAACAGAGGCCAAGAACCAACTATTGCGGCAAAAAATATGAAAATGAAAGCCAAAGATAAAGCTCTTGAAAAGATGAAACAGCGCTGGCAAGACAAACCTCTGCATGGCCAATATCCAGTACGTGCCAATAAATCCAATGTTGACAAAGTTAATACTCATCGATGGTTACGTGCATCTGGATTAAAGTCTGAAACTGAAGGATTTATACTTGCAGCACAAGACCAAAGTCTTTTCACGAGAAACTTTCAGGCAAATATTATTCATAATAATATGGATCCAAAATGCAGGTTTTGTGATAAACACCAAGAAACAATAGACCACCTAATCTCAGGCTGTTCTGTGCTTGCCCCAAACGAATATAAAAATCGCCACGATAGAGTTGGGCAATATTTACATTGGGCAATGTGCAAACATTATGGAAAAGCTGTAAACAAACACTGGTATGAACATCACCCAGCACCGGTTACAGAAATAGAAGATGTAACCATTCTATGGGATTACACCATCTACACAGACAGAAAAATTGAAGCAAACAGGCCAGACATTATTGTTAAAAACCAGAAGGAGAAAACTTGTCTATTAATTGATATGGCTTGTCCAGCGGATTGTAACATAGCAATCAAGGAATTTGAAAAACTGTCAAAATATAAAGACCTGGAAATTAAAATAGAAAAAATGTGGAAATTGAAAACAAGAGTTGTGCCAGTGATAGTAGGTGCACTTGGAATGATAAAAAATAGAACAAAACAACACATTGAAAGAATCCCTGGAAACCCCAGCTTAAGAGACATACAAAAAATTGTCTTATTAAGTACAGCCCACACACTAAGGAAAACTTTATCTATGTACCAAAGCAGAAATCGAAATATGATGAAAAATGACATAATAATAATAACAAAGAGTGTGTTCCTAAAGACGCGTCAAGGATAAAGCTTTTAAGGCAAGCGGTCTTTGCTATCTAAACCCTGACTAGTGGATTAATTTCTGCGAAACTTAAAATCTGGGATAAGTTTGTAAATATATTTAAATATTTTCGTGATACTTTGCTTTGTTATCTACAAAGAAAAAAGTACAACTTTTATTTTGAAATGATATTTACAGATTAAAACACATAGAGAAAATTTAATTAAAATAATTAAACATTTCTATTCATCATATTCTAACAATAAACAACACATGCATTATTCTTAATAAGTATAATTGTTTTGTTGTAGATAGCATACCGAAGTAGATGGCCTCTAAGCTTCACTCACTTTCCCACCAGTGTAAAGTTGCCTCCCTTTGTCTTTTATATAAATACGCTTATGGTAATCGATCTTCGCTATCCTTCCTAGACTTTATGACTTCAAGCGCAGTACTAGACTGGCGGAAGTCCTATGTTAACAGTTTCTTTTCTCGCAACTCTTGCTTGTGGAACTCTCTTCCGACTTCATGTTTTCTAGCCACCTTTAATCTGCAAAATTTTAAATGCAATGTCAATCACTAATTGCTGCCCGCTAATTATTATTTCCTCTTCCTGCTCATTATTAATGCTTCGGTTCCTAATTCTTCCACACGCTGTAACCCCCTTGTATCTTTGTGGATTTACTGCCTTGAATGGAGTGATACCGAGTAAAACAAAAATTTAAATTCAATGTCAATCGCTATCCCCTGTCCCCCTGATTACTCTTTCCTCTTTTCGATTAGTAATATGGGTGTGGGGTGATACCGATTAAATAAACGTATCAGGCTAGTCTCCTTGAAAGTAAAACACTGCGCCTCCTCTGGTTAACTCTCACATCAGACCTCAAGTGCAATAACTATATAGAATCCATAGCTAAATCCGGTGCTAAAAAGGTCGGTCCTCTGTGCAGGGCCAGGAAGTTTTTTTCCTTCTGAAACAATCCTGTACATATATAAATCAACCATCTGCCCGTGCATTAAATATTGCTGCCATATCTGGTCGGGTGCTCCTGCTATCCACCTAGGTGTCCTTAACAAAATACAACGGAGAATCTGTAATGTGATCGATCCCGACTTGGCAGCTAGGATACAGTCGCTTTCTCATAGACCTAGTGTGGCTTTCCTGTGTCTCTTCTACAAATACTTTCACGGCCTCTGCTCCGATGAACTCAGCTCAGTGGTGCCTCCTATATATAAATTTACTCGAGCAACAAGATTATCAACCAGGTCACACCCTTTTACTGTGAAACCAATAAAATGTAAACGCCAATTTTACTCCAACAGCTTCTTTTCTCGCACTTCATGCCTGTGGAATTTCCTTCCGTTTACTTGCTTTCCCGAGAGCTACAATCTCCAAGAATTTAAATGTAAAGTCAATAGTCACCTCCTATCTCACCAACGCAGCGTGGCTTCCCTGTGTCTCTTCTACAAATACTTTCACGGATTCTGCTCCGATGAACTTAGCTCACTGGTACCAACTATATATAAATTTCCTCAAGCCACAAGATTAGTAACTAGGTCCCACCCTTTTACTGTGAAACCAATAAATAAACTCTAACAGCTTCTTTTCTCGCACTTCCCGTCCATCCCACTCTCATCAGCATTTTTATCCTTCTCATACTCTCTTTCTGACACTCTCTGTAACCGGTCACTCTTTCTCATAAAATTCCTCCTATGTAAACCCATGCACAACAGTAGCAGTAAAATGCCTTGCTTGGGGCGACACGATTATAAAAAAAAAAATATGTGTATGTTTAATTTTTCCGTGGTAACTTTTTTTCTATATAATTGTTTAACAAAATCGTTTTTGACCAAAAAAAAAAAAAAAAAAAAAAAAAAAGATCAGTTACATCCTCACTAGGGATCGAACTCACGAATAATATACTGCAAAAATAATTTCCAACCACACACCCTGCCTTTTAGTTTGCTTCTTCTTTGTCCTCATATATTCACTGTATTTTTTTTAAATTTAAATTTTTGGTTTGATTTTCAATGAATTTCCCAAATATTTTGTCGGATTCGTCCTGACTCATTTATTCTCGTCTTCCTGGGCGTGGATTCTGTCGAAAAAGCTTGCCAACTCAGAATTTATCTTGAGTGAAAGAAACACGCAGAAGAAAATGTCAAGATAATTCCCAACTGTCTTTCAGAAGTCTTCATTGGAAACAGACATGAAAGCCCCTGGCCTCCCACTTCTGTTTTCACCCCAATTGACCTCTGTCTGGTCAGTCTACACTTTTTCTATCTTCGGGACTGACAACTTCACATTCTGTTTGACTTGTCAGAAAAAAAGTATTTGAAAAGAGTTTGACGAATGTCTAGTCAGTTCTCGAAATTAATGGAAGTTCTTAAATTTGTAGATAATTGCTAGAGACTATCAATTGATATATGTATGTATATATATACACGAAATTTTTAAGAAATGAATTAACTTCGACATATTTATAATTTATTTGTTGAATCAATATTTTTAGTGAATATTCTTATTTTATGTAAATATGTATTTTATTATTAGTCATTGTACTTATATATATATGGATGTGCTTTGTGGTACAGTGGATATCAGCTCGGAACGAGAAACCGGGGAGCCGAGTTCGAATTCCAGTTGAATCCATTGTATTCATTTACGCGCAAATACCCTTAGGAAAGGTATTAATCCGTCTCTTCCTTCCAGTTATGGGTTAAATAGCAGGACAGATTGGGTTCTATAGCCTTGGTCGGCAACCAGTCTACCGCAGAAAGCAATGGCAACCTACTGCGGGATAATCTTCTGCCCAGTCAGTCATGTCTCTTTCGAGACATGATCGCCCAAGCGTGTATCACGTATGGCACTTAACTGACTTTATATATATATATATCCCCTGGTCTGAATGAACGAGAAATCTTAAGAAAATATGCATCCTCTGTCAGATCAATTGACGGTTTCCCCTAGGGGATGCAGGTTCGAATCCTGCGGAGGACGTATATTTTTTCTAACAAGATTTCTCGATTATTCATGCCGGAAGAGATAAATAAATAACTAAATAAACAAACTGTTTAATTATAAATACGAGTATCAATTAAAAAAATGTTTAAGCAAATAAATTAAAAATATGTCGGATTTAATCCATTTCGTAATGGATTTCGTAATTATATATATGTAGGTATGAACAGTGTGGCAAAAGAAATGAACACTGCATGTTCACTGTTAAACTAATTAAACAGTATATTTATTTATATCTACAGGTCTGAATAATCGAGAAATATTGTTAGGAAAATATGTGTCCTCCGGTAAGATTCGAACCTGCGTCGCCTAGAGAGAACATCATTGATCTGCCGGAAAACGCATATTTTCCTAACAAGATTTCTTGATTATTCAGGCCTGTAGATATAAATAAAAATACTGTTTAATTATAAAAACAAAAACAAAAAACCAAGACCGTCTACCCAAATATGAGTATTCATTAAGAAGAATCTCTCTCTCTCTCTCTCTCTCTCTCTCTCTATATATATATATATATATATATATATATATATATATATATTCTAAACATATATTGTTAAATATAAGAGACAATGAAAGTCTATTTTGTTTAATCATGAGCCGTTCTAAACGTCGTATTTTTGGCTTTAATTTTAGATGTAAATAGACAAAAATTCTCCAACATTCGGATAATTTTTTATTAATTTGCTTCTAAGCTTTCGGCTCACATGAGTCATCTTCAGAGAGGTTATTTAGACGGTAATACAATAACATCCACCATCACCGACGATTTTATTTTGTGTTGACATAAAACTCCGCTAGGCAACGGCAATAGTTACCAAAAATAACAAACGCAGTTTTCAAAATTGCAATGCGGTTCTATGACGTCACACCACGTGATAGCACGTGATGTTATTGTATTACCGTCTAACCGTCTAACCGTCACACCACGTCACACCACGTTCAATAGACATGGGTGGGGTGTGAACCGGTGTTAATAAAACAGAGATATAAAGTATATATCAATAAATATATTTTATCTAGGTACCGCTACTCATTTTAGATAACGAAATTTAAACTGAATTTTTAAAAATAAAAAGTTTTCTTGAAGCTTTAATTTTAGATCTAATTGAATGCTAAGAGATTAAATTTACTAATTACAGTAATCAAATACCTTGGTGTATTTCAAACCGAAATTATATTGATCGGAATTTAAAAAGTTTTTATTTAAAAATAATTTCAATTTTTCGGCCATCTTTCATCGATCGACACATTTTGTAAACAGAAGCCAATTCTCGGTTTTAAAAAATCTTGCAAAAATAAAATATACCTCACTGACAGGTTATTTTATTCAAATACCGAATTTAAACTTACCTTAATCTGATTTGAAACAAATTTTTGCTTAGTGTCTTAAATGTACTATAAAAGCGTTTCTTAATTACGGTATCCTTGTTATCAGGGTTATCATCGCCTTATCAGAGACGATCATATGATAACATGACGGACTCTAGCCGTCAAAAGAATGCTAAATATGGGAGACGAATTTGATATTATCTTAATCGTACGCTTCGTTTTTCTGGTTTTTAACTACATCTCAAAATTAAAAATTCAACACAATATTTTCAGCAATTATCCAATATTTTATAGAATTTTAGTTTAGCTTTATAGCCTTAAGTTTGAAGATGTTTTATGAAAAATAAAAATTAAAATAATATAAAACTTTCTTTAAAAATTTTACAATTTAATAACAGAATGAAATTATAACAGCAGAGGTAGTTCAATAATTTATGAAATGTTATGGCATTTATTAATTTTTATTTTTAATATCTATTTTTCATATTCTTTTTAGCTCCACAAATTGTGAATTTCACAATTACTTCTTTTTTAATTAGGAAATCAGGAGTTAAAATATAAAACTTGCTTTAAATTTTGAAGCGATGATTTGCAAAGTTTGTTGAATGTTGAAATGTAGTTATAAGAAACACGGAAGCGAGATGAAATGAATTGTACCCTGCCGAAAATGTTTATATTGTTTGTTTGTTTTTTTTCATGTATGGGGCGCAGCCTTTGAAACACGCGAACTTTTAATGATACAAATCATGAAAGTCCACCTGTAAAAAGAAAATACAAGTCATTATTCGCACACAATTAAAAGGTTTTAATTATTTTAAAATACCAATGGCTAAATTATTTGTATTAAGCTTTTCAATTTTCGATTAGTAAATGTAGTCTTCATGCATTAATTTAACATCCTAGCGTTAACGATGAAGGAGGAAATTTAAAAATGTTTTTGAGACTTTATAATTTATCATAATAAAAACAAATGAAAACAGTTCTTGTAAAAATTCATTATTCATTGAAATTGTTTTATTTTCAGACTAAGATATCCTTAATTTATATTGTTTATAAAATCAAATAAAAGTTTTTCTAAATCAAAAATGACATAGTTTTATTGCATATTTTTTTCGCAATTCGGAGCAGATTTTTTAAAAAATGAGCTAATTTTGAAGGAAAAAATAAAGACAGTTGATTATCATTCCCTATCGACTCTTGAGTTTAATTAATATTAGGTTTATGAGGAAATGATGGTAAATTTCTAGTCACTTCCGGAAATTAATTGGTTGAGGAGGGATAACATATGTAAATAAATAAATATTACCAAGATTTTCTAAAAATAATTCCTTCGAAAAGGATTTCAGTCATTTGTGAATAAGTCCTGAAAGTTTAATCAAAATTCGACTATTATTTGATTTTTGCAAGAATTTTCAAATTAATGTTTTTCACCGGCAAAAATGTAACTTGTTTAATATTCCGCTTGCCGTAATAAATTCTCGTAAAAATTACGTCATTCACGGATGAAAGAAAAACAAGGTTTTCTACTAAAATTTCGAACGTGTTAGAAAGAACTGAAAAGTTGTATAAAATAATTAAAAATACTTTGATCTATCCTCGTAATAATAACATAAACATTTTGCGGATAAAAATTTGTTTTTATTTAGTTTTGGGCCTTTTTGCTTCATACTATGCTGGGTTTTTTTTTTCAGATTCGACCACAAGTGTCAGAAATGCTGTGACATGGAATGATAAAAAATACTAGTTACTGCCGCTTCTGCCAAAGAAGGAAAAGAACCCTTAAAAAACTACGGGAATTCTATTTACTAAGAACTATTTTTTTTAAACGTGTGAGAGTTCATCACATATTTGAGAATTCCTGTTCCGAAACCCTGAATATTTTGTCTAAAGGGCCCAGAAAGAAGCTTGACTCGTGGTAAGTTAATCTTTTATTCCCCCCCCCCTCAACCTTTGAACTTTCGACTTTTAACCATTTAGCATTTTGAATTGTGAATTTTTTGCTGTTATCAGTGGAAAAAAGGAAGGGAGTTCCACAAACGAGAAATGCAAAAAAAGAAACTGTTGGGGTAGAACTGGCGGTTACATTTAAGAGTGGGACCTATATGCCAACCTAGTAGCTCATTTAAATTTATGTGGTCGGAGCTCCAGGAAAAAAAAAAACGCTCGTCAGAGCAGTTGTCATGAAAATATATTGACAGTTCACATATAGAAACCGACACTCCCTGGTGACTGTCACTTTTACGGCTCAGTGTAATCTTCAGATTGTATATTTAATTGGCCAGAATTAAATCAAGTTTTATTAAATTAATCTGACAAGATCACATTGTTTAATATCTTGTTTTATTTTTCGAAGTTGTTGCACACAAGTTGTGGATTTTTCTCTGTGTTTTTGTGCAAGTTGAAAATTTTCTAGGTACCTCCACTAAATCGCTGAAAAATAGCTTAGTATAAATAAAAAAGGCACAGAAGTTAATTAAAACGAAATTTTTCCATAAAAATGATTATATTGTTATTAAGAGGAAAGATCAAAGTATTTTTAATTATTTTTTTAAATTTTTAATCCCTTCCGACACGTTCGAAATTTTGGTAAATATCTTCTTTTCATTTTAGTTACGAGAGTTCACAATGGAAAACATAATAGTACATAACTCAGTTTTTTTTTTTACCAGAGACAAACACAATAATTGAGAAATTTTTACAAAAAAACAATTGTCGGATTTTAATAAAACTTTCAAGACTTATTCACAAATGAATTAAATTATTTTTGAAAAGTCTTGGTAAGAATACTTTTTTTTTTACATCTGTTACCCCACCACTCCACGTAAATTCTTGAAATTTTAAAAAATTAAATTTTGTTGGGAAAATTGGTTTTATTAGTTAAACGCAGGACTCATTGGGGAATGTAAAGCATCTATTAATTTTTTTAAAAAAGTTTGCCTTTATTTCTAAAAATCTGCTCCCATTAATAAAATAAAAATGTAATATAACTATGACATTATTTAATTTCATGAGGTTTTTATTTCTTGAATGATATATAATTCCTTAATTATAGTCTGAAGAAAATAATTTCTTTCGATGAATAATGAAATTTGTAAAGAATTGTTTTCATTATTTTAAATTACAAAAAATTATAAAATTTCAAAAATATTTTTAAAATACTTTAAAGATTTGTTGGGGTTATTTTAAAAACTTATTAAGTAAATATTATACTTACTAATCGAAAATTAAAAAGTTTAATATAAATCCTCGTGCCTTCCTAATTTTAGAATAATTTTTAAAATTCTTTTTTGTGTATTTGAAGTTTTGTTTTTGTATGGAAATTCCTATTAATGTAAATTAAAAGGTCATGTGTTTCAAGGTTTCTTCCTCTTACAGGGAAAGCATTTGTACAATTATGTCACTTGTGATCGCCATATACTTATCTTGCATCTGTCAACTTGTCGACACATTTGAAAGACGGCGGACAGGTAAAAAATTCAACTCTATTATTAAGAAATAGTTTTATTCTAAATTTCATGTTATAAATAAAAAATACTTGTGTAAATCAGATAAATTTAACAATAAATTTGCTAATTTTCAAAAAATAATGCATCACAAATGTATATTTTATTTTTGCAATATTTTTAAAACCGAGAAATAACTTTTGTTTATAAATACGTCGATCGCTTAAAAATAGCCGAAAATTGAAAGATTAAAAAAACATGAAAAACTTTAGAATCCAATCAATATAATTTATGTTTAAAATACACCAGGATATTTTGTTTACAGGGAATTTTAATCATTTAGCTTTCAATTAAAACTAAAATAAAAGTTTCAAGAAACATTTTTATTTTTAAAAATTCAGTTTAAAATTTAGATATCGAAAATGAGTGGAGGTACCTAATTGTCTAAACGATTTCTTTTCAACGTTTCAAAATGTTTTGCAAACAAAACAAAAATATTGAGTTTCCTTTTGTTTGCTTGAAAAAAATATTTTTTATTCCAAAATTATTTTCTATAGAGAAGAATCGAATTACCTGTCGCATTGTCTACGAAAAGATTTACTCCTGGCGTAAGGAACGCAATTCAGTGTCTCATTTGAAGACATGTCTCTTCCAAATTCTCACCGACGTTTTTCCTTACTCGAATTCCCACAAAAATGTGGCAAAACGCAATCAAAACAGAAAGAAAAAAGCTAAAACATAATCGTACGATTTCTTGCTGTTGGTATAACTATTCGAATAAAGTTTCAAGCCAAATGTATCCTAATATAAATGGAAAACCGAGTTTGAATAAACAAAAAAGGCACTACCATAAGAGATAATAACGTCATTACTGGCCTCCCTAAATTTTTCATGATTTTTACTTAAATTCGTTTGTTATTTTGACCTGACAAACTTAAGGTCATGCAAGACACCGCTATTTTAACCCTTCAAATGTTTTGCTGCTGTTTCTAATGTTGGAGGTAGGATCAGTACCCGACAGTTTCACTCTCGTCACAACACGAAGAAACTTCTTTTAAGGTATATTTTGGTTAAAAAGTGGCTGACAAAATTTCTAGAGCCTCAATGTCTTCTCAAGATGAACGAAAAGAGCGCCGTCAACAGTGTAACAGACTGTTACACTGTTGACTGTTTTCTCTTGTATCATACTCTGCCATCGTCTAGCGATGTTTATTTATTAATTGAATGTTCTATTTGTTTAACTTTACCGCCTTTTCGCCAGGCGTCGAATACTGTGTCGGCCATCTTGTGCAAGCGACGTTAAAAAATGACAGTCTCATAGAATTTGGCCAGGGCTTTCCGGCAACACAGCATGGAAATTATGTTTATTTTATATTTTTCTAATTTATTTTATTTTATTTATTTTTTTTATTACTAGACTGAATTTTGACTGAACTTTCAAACTTTATTATTGTGGGATCAGTCAGGATATCAGTGACATTGTTGTTTTGTTTTCTAAACGTTGGAGTCTTACAACCGATATCATTATACCACGGGGTTATCAGAGATTTTACTTCGGGTACTCGACCATTTATTCAGCAGGCCCGAGACTAGAACTTTGGGATTCTACAGTTCTCTGCGACAAGATTAGATTATGCTATAAGTCTCAACACAAATAAAGAACAATAAAGAACAAAACTGCATTTAGCTGATACAAATTAATCTTTTTATAAAACAGGAATTTTGTCCTTATTAATAAGCTATTAAAATAGAAAATATATGATGTCTGATCAAAAAGCACCGGAACTGTTGCTATGGAAACGGAGCTAAAGAACTTAGTGAAACCGCTTGAAACAGACTGACCCTAAACTCTGTCGTGCATACACATTAAACTACAACGTTCCTCTTCTCCCCTACTATGGGTTAATTAGTAGCATTTGTATCACTAAATCACCATTATCTTTCAAAAAATCTTACAATGAAAAATAATTTCTGGCTTTAAATAAAGAAAGGGAACGAATCACTCACTCAACAGCATAGTTAATACTCTGTTTTTGGTCTAATCTGGCTTATGTAAAGAAAAAGCATAGTAGAAGGAGTCTGGTACTTTCCGGAATGCTACAAGGGACCGACCACTTTCCCAGTATTTTTAGCGATGCTACGAATATATAGTTTTCATTTGAGATTTGGAGTGAACTTAACTTCCAAAAGTTGTCCAATAAAAAAGCCTCATTGAACGTCCAACTACCTATCGTGACTGGAGAAAAATCCAGCTTCTTCTTAGTGATGGTAAAAATTTACGATTTTGCTTTTGGAGGTAATATTTTGGGGATGCTATTTTGGAGGTAGTGGATGCTACAAGCCAGTCTTTTTCCCATTGATCTGTGAGGAGAGATTAGCTGCTAGGCTCTGGTCATTTACAGTTTTTGAAGGTTCACCCGTAAACCGAGGGGTATAGTCAGCATATACAGTAATTCCCGTAAGTCTCAGATGCATTAAAAAATACTCCTCAAAAAATCACCGTGCGTCTTAACATTGAAAAGTCAACCTCTTCTTTTGTTCTTGTCTCTGTTTTTTAACTCTTTCTCACCCAGTAATCCCTTCACTTGCGTCTCAGTTGCTTTACGCCCTTGCTTGGACGAAAATCGATTTACAAAAAGAAGCAAAAGTAGAGAGGAGTTTGCAGATCTTTACAAATGCCTGTCACTAGACACAAGTAATTACGCACACCAGACATAATATAAGTACAATTTCTCACCGGCGCAATGTGGCTTCCCTGTGTCTCTTCTACAAATACTTTCACGGCTTCTGCTCCGATGAACTTAGCTCACTGGTGCCAACTATATATAAATTTACTCGAGCCACAAGTTTAGCAACTAGGTCCCACTCTTTTACTGTGAAACCGATAAATTGTAAAAGCAAATTCTACTCCTTCAGTTTCTTTTCTCGCATTTCCCACCTGTGAAATTCCCTTCCATTTACTTGCTTTCCCGACAGCTACAATCTTCAAGAATTCAAATGTAAAGTCAATAGTCATCTCCTATCTCACTAACCTGCATCCTCTCTCTCATGCTCCTTTCTCCGTCCACTCCACTCTCATCAGTATTCTCATCCTTCTCTTACCCACTTCCTGACACCCCCTATAACCTGTCACTCTTTCTCATAACTTTCCTCCTAAGTAACCCCCTGCAAAACAGTGGCAGTAAAATGCCTTGCTTGGGGCGATATGATTATTAAAAAAATAAAATAAACAGCAATATTATTGGTTTTGGTCTGGCATCTCGCCTTCAGTCAATCTCCCACCGCCGTAGTTTCCCTGTGCCTTTTCTATAAACACTTTCATGGTAATTGTTCGGATGACCTCTTCGCTATGGTACCTAGACTTTACGAATTTAAACGCTAGATTGGCGGAAAGGTCTCAACAATTTACAGATAACCTGTTTAGATGTAACCGTAATTTTTATGCTAAAAGTTTCTTCTTTCGCAATTCTCGCTTGTGGAGGAGGAGGAGGGGGAACCAAAGAAAACGACCTGGACATTGTCCTCTTTCTCTTTCTCCTTATCTATTTCAACAATTACTACTACGAACATTTTGTACGAACTCTACCCTTAACTCCACCCTTAACTCCACCCTTAACTCCACCCTTAACCTCTTTATAATGTTTCTAATTGAACATTAATTTCTACAACTTGTGTTATTCCTCCTTTTAAAAAATTTCTATTTTAAAATGCTGATGATAATTCAACATAAAACTTCTAAGCTGTAAAGAGTTCGGTTAAGTCGGACAAGGCCGAACAAAGAAACATTAACCAGCTCCCCTACGCTACAAAATAACAAAAAGACAAAACCAAAAAAACCTACAAAAATCAGGAAGATGTGGAGAGCCACGATGGAGAAGAAAAAGAAGAAGATTCAGACGACTGGCCATCAGCAATGCCCTTCATAGATTTAAGTGATAGGAAGGACTTGATAATTGTATCATTAATTTGATTTATTAAAATATTTTTTCATAATACCACACATGTTAATTGTTTTTGTTTTCATATCCTACACTGATAAGATTAGTCCAAATATTTTGTTGACTTTAATGACGTCTTAAAACCGCAAACAGAAATTATTATTGACGGATGTTGATAAGAAATATGGACTTCAGGAGTAAAGGATATAATTTTGGGTAGAATCGACCCAGAACGCAGGGTGGTCTTTCAAATAAAGAATCTTTTACATATAGAACCAAAAGCTGTCAGATTTGTCTTTCTTTAAAATGTGCGTCTATAATGGATCTCGACATGAATCGAGTCGTTTATATCAAAGACTAGTGGTCATTTCCATGTCTTTAGATCTTTAGATCATGTGGTGTTTGTGGCCAGAGACTCCTCAGCGGAAGACGTGAAAGCAGCGACTAAAAAAACACAAAAACAAAACAACTAACGTACGCGCCTCCTACGGTGTTTGGCCTGGTATGTCTACAACCTTTCGCAAAAATAAGACACGCACTTTAAGTTTTATCTCAACCAGCCGCTGAACGTCAGCGGGATTTCAAAGACATCAAAGAAAGAAAAAAGCAATCATCTTAACGCATGCTGGTCAGATGATCAGATAAAACCCATTCATTGGTCAGTCGAATAAAAGTTTCTTAGGCAAATCTCTTCAAATAGTCACGTGGTATAATGGTTAGCAAGCTTGTTTCGTTAGAACCTATTGCAACTGTGTACTAAGTTCGATCCTCACGGGGTAACCCATAACTTCCGCCTTGTGCCACATGTAAGCAGCGCTTAGTAAATCGACTCTTTAAATAGTCAATGCAAAACTAGTGTTTCATGATACTTCAAATGATAATTTCCAAATTAAAAAAAAAAATGGAGTATATATCTGGGCTGAACCTGTCAAGTCCTCGTTTGACAGAGATCAAATGAGTCTATGAGTTCAAATGTGGGTGATTAATTATATTATAATAATGTGTTAATTGTTTTCCATTAGTAAGAAGTAAGTACCATTTGTACAGCTCCTTTTCAAGAACGCCTACTCCCGGAGGGATGCTTTCCCAATCACTAAGATCTTGACTTCTTCAAGTCCAGAGTTAACCGTTATCTTTCATACATAACCTCATGAACTTCAATTCTTGACTTTTCTTACGCTCATATAACTTCGCATACTCCCCTGCGCACTGCCTTGAGTGGCTTTTGGACCTTTTATTAGGTGAAAATAAGTCAAATAAAATCATACTGATATCGAAAGGTGGAAGTGGTAAGTTCAAATTTTGACCGAGGCTGCTGCTTTCATTACTTCACAAATACTTCCTGATTAGATGGGGGCATGAATCAATCGTTTCTCTCCCTTGGCTATAGATTAAATAACAGGTCAAGGAGACATTTGAATTCAAAATTATTGGGAGAGCCATGATCATCGATGAAGTTAAAAAATCTCTAACGGTTTTACCTCCACGGACTTTCTAAAAAAAATACTGAAAAACGTATTTGAAATTGAAACGTTTTCGCTGAAGTTAAATTTTAGTTTTATTTGAAAAATTATAAGATGATACAGTGTGGATAGCAGACACAGAAAGGAAACTACAAGACAGTGACAAGAACGGACTACAAATAAACTGCAAGAAAACTGAATGCATGGTCATCAGTAAAAAGGGCAGCCCAAAATGCCAATTACAGGTGAGGGAGTCTAAAATCAAGCAGGTACAGAAATTTAAATACCTAGGAAGTGTTCTAACAGAAGACGGAAAGTGCGACACTGAGATCCGAAGGCGAATTGGCATGGCGAAAGAAGCATTCCAGAAGTTGAGTAAAGGATTAAGAAACAGGACAATTTCACTAGAAACAAAGAAGAGAGTACTGTATTGCTATGTGATGTCAGTTCTTCAATATGGCAGTAAATGTTTGACAATATTTTCGAAGATGAAGGAAAACTTTGAAGCAGCTGAAATGTCGTTCTACAGAAGGATGCTGCGGATATCATGGATCGAGCATGTGAGCAATGATGAGGTTTTGGAAATGATGGAAACGAAAAGGGAATTAATACTGAGCATCAGGAAGAGACAACTAAAGTTTCTGGGACATGCAATGAGGAAAGAGTGCTTGGAGAACCTGATACTAACAGGCCAGATAGAGGGAAAAAGAGACAGGGGAAAGCAGCGGATAACATATTTGAAGAACCTGATCAGGTGGATGACGGAACGAGGGTTGCATTGTGTAACACGAGAAAGCGTGCTAAGAGCCACCAGAGACAGGGAGATGTGGAAAGCCATGATCGCCTACGTCCTGAAAGGACATGGCACATAAAAAAAGAGGAAGAAAGATAATCCGTAAAAAAGAAAATTATTTTAAGTCTTTCGGCAAAGATTTTAGGCATTAAGGTAAAATAGGAAAAAAAAGCAAAAATCTAATATTTGCCCCAGGTATTTGTTTCGTAAAAAAGTGATAAAATTTAATTAATTTGATTAATAAATTAGATACATTTTGTCAGTAGCGAATGTGCCTCGCTTTTCAACAGGTTTAATGACAGACAATGAAAACATTACAACATTGCTTACACCTGACGAAATCCCCGCGCAAAATCAAATAAAATATGAAAGACCATACTTACCACAACTTAAGGAAGAATATCTATATTTAATGAAATTTGAAAGAACAATTTTGAATTTCTTATACTACCAAAAGAAAAAATAAACAGAATTTTAAAAAAATAATTACACTGTAAGTAAGGTGATAAAGCCGCTAAGACGCAAAAGGTTACTGAGAATAAAAAATCAGTCCTAAATAGAAAAAATTGAAATATAAATATACGTTGCATTTAATTTTTTAAAAATCTTCGTTTGCAGGAGAACCAGAGAGGTTCATAAGCGAGAAGTGCAAGAGAAGACCCCCCCCACCAAAAAAAATAAAATAGACATCTTACTAACGCGCACTTTTCTGTACGTACACATTTGTATATATCAACCGGTTTGGTGCGTGCCCACTAAAAATAAAGTTTATTATAATAAGAAATAATGTCGAATAAAAGATCCTTTCAAAATAATTACTTTTGTTTATGTTTTGGGTATGAAACTAAATCTATCTATCTATCTCAATCTATCTATCTATCTATCTATCTATCTATCTATCTATCTATCTATCTATCTATCTCTATCTATCTATCTATCTATCTATCTATCTATCTATCTCAGTCTGTTCATATCTATCTATCTATCTATCTCAGTCTGTTCATTATCTATCTATCTATCTATCTATCTATCTATCTATCTATCTATCTATCTATCTATCATATGACCACTTACCATTTTCTTCCACACACACACAAACACACACACACGCAGGTGTATACACCTATAAATACACAAAGAAAAGCTCATAAGCATATACATATTGTGAAATGAAAGTGTGTGTGTGTGTGTGCATTCACGTTTGGGCAACTGCGTGTATTTGTGTGTATGTATGTATATCTATGTGTATATATATGAACGTGTGGGCATTTGTGATTCTCTGTATGTATGCACATATTTGCGTATATTTATAGATATATATGTATGTTGTGTGTGTATATGTGCATGTGCCTGTACGTATGCGTGTATGTGCGTGTTTCTATATGTGTGTATTTGTGGGTAATTGCGCATGCATATGCCTGTTTCTTTATATTTGTATGTTTGTGTCCACGCATGTGTGTATATATGTATATGTGTATGAATATATGTGTGTATGTCCAGGTGTATACGTATATTCTCAATATTTTATCAATGTATGTGTGTTGAAATGTACGCGTGCTTTTGTGTGTGTATGTGTGTGTGTGTGTGTGCGTGTGAGTGTGTGTGTGTGTGCATAGCTTGTGACATATTTCTGTTGTGTTTGTTACGCATGAATTATGACCTGCCATCTGCAACAATCTGGAAAGAGTGACGAAATCTGGCGAATTGATTCGTCATGATGCAGACGAAGGCAGAATTTAAAAGAAGACGAAATACAAGTTTTAAAAAAATCGTTTGGCGGGAATTGTTTGAACTTGTTCGAAGCCAATGTTACTGACCTCTACTCTCAGCGATCTTTTACAGTTTCCAAGGAAAAGAAGACCTGCTTGATTGCTCATAGTGAAGCGATGATCCCGTGTAATAGTGCACGGCCCTCTACAGCAGACCGGATCTGAATAAAAGCTACAATCCCCTTCTTCTTCAATTTTTGTACCGTCTCACTCAGGATGTGAGTTGTGGTACAGTGAATATCGGCTCGGAACGAGAAACCGGGGAGCCGAGTTCGAATTCCAGTTGAATCCATTGTATTCACTTACGCGCAAATATCCTTGAGAAAGGTATTAATCCGTCTCTTCCTTCCAGTTATGGGTTAAATAGCAGGACAGATTTGGTTCTATAGCCTTGGTCAGCAACCAGTCTACCGCAGAAAGCAATGGCAACCGGGATAATCTTCTGCCCAGTCAGTCATGTCTCTTTCGAGACATGATCGCCCAATGCATATATCACGTATGGCACTTAACTGACTGACTAAATATAATAGTTGGAATAATGATTAAGGCTTCTACTGGTCATAAGCTGGGGGATCAGTTTATTACTTCATAACAATATAAAACTGATCCACCACTAATTACTACTTAATAATAGAATAAATCTGTTCCCCCTTTTAGTTATGAGTCAAATAACAGGACAGATTGGGTTCTATAGCCTTGGTCGGCAACCAGTTTACCGCAGAAAGCAATGGCAACCTCCTGCGGGATAATCTTCTGCCCAGTCAGTCATGTCTCTTTCGAGACATGATCGCACAAAGTGTGTATCACGTATGGCACTTAACTGACTGACTGAATGATCACTCAGCCTGGCACTGACGGAATCATCTTGATGTATTTAGATATTTTCTTCCATACTAGAAGACATTAAAGTAGGTACCTCCACTCATTTTCGATATCTAAATTTAAAAATGAATTTTAAAAAATGAGATGTTTGATTGAACATTTAATTTTTGCTTTAATTGAAAGCCAAGAGATTAAATTTACTAATTTCAGTTAGTAAAATACCCTGGTGTATTTTAAACTGAAATTATATTGCTCGGAATCTAAAACTTTTTTTTTTTTAAATTTGAATTGTTTCGGCCATTTTTCACCGATCGACACATTTTGTAAGCAGAAGCCAATTCTCGGTTTTAAAAAATCTTGTAAAAATAAAATACAACTAGCTGACACGTTATTCTATTCAAATTACCGAAATTAAACTTACCTTAATTACATGCTTACTGCCTTAAATGTACTATAAAATCGTTTTTTAATTACGGTAGTCTTCTTATCGGGTTTGTCATCGCTTTATCAGAGACGATAATTGACATGACAGACGAAAGCCGTCAAAAAATGCAAAGTATGGAAGACGAATTTGAAATAATCATATTCGTACGCTCTCTTTTTTTAATTACATGTTAAAATTAAAAATTTAACACAATATTTTCAGCAATTATCCAATATTTTATAGAATTTTAGTTTAGCGTTATAGCTTTACGTTTGAAGATGTTTCATGAAAAATAAAAATTAAAATAATATAAAATTTTCTTTTAAAAAATTTTACAATCTAATAACAGAATGAAATTATATAACGGCAGAGGTAACACAATAATTTATGAAATGTTATAAAATATTAATTTTTATTTTTAATATCTGTTTGTCATTATTCTTTTTAGTTACCTCTACAAATTGTGAATTTCATAATTTTTTTTTTTAGACAAAATTAGAAAATTAGGAATTAAAATATAAAACTTGCTTTAAATTTTGAAGGGACGATTTGCAAAGTCCGTTGAATTTTGAAAGGGCAGAGGAAACACTGAAGCGAGAAGAAAGAATTGTACCCTGCCGAAAATATTGTTTTTGTTTTGTTTTGTTTTTTTATGTATGGATCGCAGCCTTTGAAACACCTGATCATTTAATGATATATATCATGTACAGCCACCCGTAGAAAAAAATACGGGTCATCATACGCACGCAATTAAAATATTTTAATTATTTCAAACATCCATTGACTAAATTATTTGTATTATATTTTCAATTTTAGATTAGTAAATGTAGTCTTCATGCATTAATTTAACATCCTATCGTTAACGATGAAGGAGGAAATTAAAAAATCTTTTGAAACTTTATAAATTATTTCAATAAAAAAATAATATAAGTGAAAACATTCTTGTAAAAATATATTATTCATTGAAATTGTTTTTCTTTTCAGACCATGATATTAATTTATATTGTTTATAAAAGCAATCAAACGTTTATCTAAATAGAAAATGGCATAATTTTATTGCATTTTTGTTTTCGCAGTTCGGAGCAGATTTTTTAATAATGGGCTAATTTTTAAGAAAAAAGCCAGTTGATTAGCATTTCCCAGTGACTCCTGAATTTAATTAATATTAGGTTTATGGGAAAACAATGGCGAATTTCTAGACATTTCCAGAAATTAATTGGTATGGGGTAACATATGTAAAGAAAATAACCAAAATTTTCTGAAAATAATTATTTAAAAAATGATTTAATTCAATTCTGAATAAGTCCTAAAATTCTGATTAAAATTCGACCATTATTTGATTTTTGCAAGAATTTTCAAATTAATGTGTCTTTCACTGGTAAAAAGTGCCTTGCGTAATATAACGCTTGCCGTCATGAACTCTTGTAAAAATTACGTCACTCACGGATGAAAGAAAAAAAGATTTTCTCCCAAAATTTCGAACGTGTTAGAAAGAATTAAAAGTTTTCTTATATCATTAAAATACTTTGATCTATCCTCTTAATAATAATAACATAAACATTTTGCAGACAAGACTTTGTTTTTATTTAGTTTGGGGCCTTTTCCCTTCAAACTATGCTGTTTTTCAGCGATTTATAGGAGGTACACACATTAAAGAAATCATATTATGAAGCATTTAACTCATTTCGAAAAGGTTCTGAGTAATGATAGAAGCTATGTTAATTAATATATATATATATATATATATATATATATATATATATATATATATGTGTGTGTGTGTGTGTGTGTGTGTGTGTGTGTGTGTGTGTGTGTGTGTGTATTGCGTATTTGGGCAGCTTTTTATGTAATATTTCGTGTGTTCGTATGTTTTTCTTTCTTTTCAGAACTCAAATTGTTTAGGAATTTTTCAAATGTTTTGTTTTTCCGGGCGCTTTATCAAAGGTGAATTTTATTTTACGTGTAACTGAATATGTGTAGAGTTTATGCGTGTAGAGCTATTTGTGTCATATTCCAAACATGGTCAGCACATTGTTTCTGTGTTCATAATGGATAATATTAAGTGTAGGATATTAATTTTTCTATTAATAATGCTTTCATTATTTTAAATATTTTTCTGTGTGTGGATGATGCAATTATGTGTGTATTGTCAACAAGTATCTCACAGATAGGGCTTGGCAGATCTTCATGGGTGTTTAAATAAGACCGGATTGAACTGTGGTCTGAAAGGTGCAATGTCAATCTTCTTGTCAATCGTGTCGCAGGTGTAATTGTTGGCGAATTTGGATTGTTCGAGAAGGCAGTTCTTCAAAAGACATGCAAATTCGTAAATGACACTGGTTCTCTGAAGTTTAGATCTTACAGATAAATTGTTATTAATGATGTGGTTATAAGTTTTAAATTTTGTGTCGTAAATAATTAATTTAATTTTTTTGTTTAAGTCAGTGGGAGTTGCGTATTTTTGGATGATGCTTCGAAGTGAAAATTCTTCCTGTTTATAACTGCTATGCATTTGATTTTTGTAGAAAATATTACTGTTATTGTTTTTGTCCTTGTGTTTGCTGTTGATTTTGGTTACGTTACACAAAAAACGTCTGATATTGTAGTCAATTAAATAATTTGGAAAGCTGTTGTTCACAGGTATTTGTTTCAAATTGTGAAATTCTTTGAAGAAAAGAGGGTGGCAAGAATTTTTACTAGTGGGTTTTTTTATATTGTGAAGTAGTGAAAGTGGTTTTATTAGACTCCACGAGAACATCCAAGAATGTGAGTTTATTTTAGGGAGGGGCAAAAATTTGGGGAATATATTACGAGGAAAGAAGGCTTGGGGAATTTATACAGCCCGTACATGGAAACCAAAAAAAAAAAAAAAAACAGCGGAAAAGTAGCGAATGATCTACTTGGGATGTTTGAGTTAACGAATGTCGGGACAAATATTAAAAGACAAGTGGCTGTCAGGTCATTAAAGAACAGATCTTGCTAAAAATAACATAAGATGGGAAGCTGTGGAGAGTTGTGTTCGTTCATGTGGCCATGGACATGCTACATAAAGACGCGCAAAATTGTGAATAAATTATTTGATAAATAAACACAGATAAAAAAAAAAGGAACTATTTTTTTCTTTCGAGTTTTTCTGTGGAAGAGATTAAACATAATGTTTTCGTCTGCTCGGAAATTTCGTGATGTGATGGTTAAGTTAATTAACATGTTTGGTTAGATTAATGACCACCGATTAGTGATGCATCGCCGAGGTGGATACGATGCACAGAGAAAGTGTGCTGCGGTATTATTCAGCACAATATCCGGTGCTAAACGAATGTTCACAGAACAGGACAATAGTTGCAATGACAGAGAAAACAGAACTTACAACACAGAGAGGAGGAATTTAGATTGCAATAATCGCCGAAGTAATTACTGTGAATATTATTCGGATGACACTCGAATATTACGCCTCGAATGCTACAATTCTTTTCTTGAATAGACCATTTCAGACACGGGCCATTCTATCACTGAGAGTGCTGCAGGGGTGTCAGCCACTCTACAACAAATAGTTCGTCTGATTATTAGTGGGTGCCTAATACTTGCGGCTTTGTTCCGTATCTAAGATACTCTTAGTAAATCACTATTTTCAATCTTCCTCGTAATCAATCTGAATCTCGACCGAATTAAGTTCAATTTATTTTGCGATTAAATAAATCCACGTTTTAAAAAAAATCAGCGAATCTAACCAATCAGAATTGAAGAAAATCTGAAGAAGTCAGAATTCATTCTATTTCGTTTCTTTCTTCTGAAAAACGAATTAATCTTTTCCCTGGAACATATTTGGACACCAAATGCACCCAGTAACTTTTGCAGGAAGACAGGAGGCTCCAAATAAGAGCAAACAAATAAATAAATGAAAATAAATAAAGCAACGAGAAATTTGAAAAGCAAGGAAAAGTCTTGACTGAGTAAATTTATTTAATTAAGTAAATTGAATTATTTCATTACTAATGCCGAGAAAATTGCGTTTATATTTTCTATGAAAAAAATCTTCTAAACTGGCTTCCTTTGAAAGGCACAAATCATTTCGTTGGGCATAGAAAATATATCATATACTTATCAGATTCAGCCAAAAATTAATTAAGAAGAAATTCTGTGTACTTAGCATCACCTTTATATATATATATATATATATATATATATATATATATATATATATATAAAAAAGGCAATCTGTGAGTCTGTGTGACTGTTCCCTATGCACGGCTACATTTTTTAAGCTACACCATTCAAACTTTCTAGGGACGCATATCTACAGGGAAGCCAGGTCAACACAGACTTTTTGAGTTTAAGTTCAGCAATTTAAGACATCTAAGATCTAAGATGGTTACTGAATTACGTCACAGAAATCAAATCACACACGACTAAAATATTTTTTTATAAAAAAAACTAATAAGCCTTCATATTTAGTTTTTATAAATTCAGTTGGTTAACAAAAAATGTTAATATTTTTCCCTGTAATTTTGAAACAAAAGAAATATTAAAAAATGTAGGCGTGCATAGGGAACAGTTACACACAGACTCACAGATTGTCTTTTATATATATATATATATATATATATATATATATATATATATATATATATATATAGATTATATTTTAAGTGTCTGCAGCGAATTTAAACGTATTTGTTTCATCCGCTGAAAAAATTAAAATGTTCTGAGTTGCACGGACAACGCCGGGCTATGATGCTAGTATATATATATATATATATATATGTAGAATTGATTGTGTAATTTGGGCAACAATCTCTCTTTTATACAAGCTTCGTTAAAAAGGTCTGACAATATGCAGCATTTAAGTTTCTAATTTTTTAAATTATACAAACACAAGAACAAAAAATGAGGTGAAAGGCAATACCTTGTCAGTCGTTTTGAACAAATATATATATATGTATATATATATATATATATGTATCGTGTGTGTTTATTTAGGCAGCATTTTTTCATTGATGCATGTTTCATTAAATAATGTAGAGATGTTTTGTCGATCTATTTTATGTAAAATTGTTTTCATATCGTCTGAGAAGCTTATTAGCATTATCATTGAAAAAGGAAAGAAAATCACAATATTGATACATGTTTTTATTTAATCCTTTCTGAGCTTTCGGCTTACGTCAGTCATTATCAAAGATGAAAATAGTGTTGGTTGTACGGGTAGTTCACGGACGGACGATAGTAGTAGTCGTCTATTTTGTTTGTGTGGAGGATTGGCGAACACGTGCGTGCATGCTGGAAGCGAAAATCACACTACAGCTTGTGGCGTCTCACATGACGTGAGAGTGAGGGCAAGAAGTATTAAGTATGGAAAGCCACTATCGTTATATATATATATATATATATATATATATATATATATTGTTACGTGTTATAAGTTGTAACAAAAGAAAAAAATGATTGACCAAAACACAGAGCTAAATCACAAACAAATATTTAATTTACAAAAAGCACAAAATAAAATCTTTAAAAATATACAATTTTTGTATTCAAATAAAAGAACAGACTTTACTACTGGCAGGCAAAATCTTACGAAGGGAGAGGTAAAGAGAGGGTGAAGTACTTTTTACACGTTAGGCTAGCGAGTATTCTAAGTACTGTTTTTGAAATTCCTCAAATGTGTATATAAAGAATAATGTTTTTTTTTGTTCAATGAAAAAGTCAAAAACTTCTATTTACCCATCTAGTTCCTTGAGGTTCTCTTTCAGATTTTAGTTGGTCGGCAACTTTTGGAAGAGATTCTTTCGTCTGGATATACAAATCCTGAATCGGGCCGGAGTTGATAATGTCATCAAATCCTTTTAACACTTAACTACTCTCTTCCCAAAACCTATTTTTATAGAAACTAACACCTAATTTGCATTTTTTCTAATAATCTTTAATTCTCTAGATTTTTCTATAATATTCTAGGATCTTCCAAACGTTCTATTTCTAATTCCCCTATTTTTACAACTACTTCATGAATTAATACTTTTTTTTTGTAATAACAAGTAGGGCTCAGTAGAACCCCTTATTATAACTTTTAGCCATTTTTGGACTTTATTAATATTTTTTATATATAAATGCATTCTCGTAACACACACACACACACACACACACACACATATATATATATATAGTCATCCGCAGACAGATCGGCTTTGCTGTATCACAGCTGATCAGTACAGTTAGACATCCGATTACTTTTTACCTAAGATTGAAATCCGACCGAATTGGCGACAGTCGGCGATTCTACCTCTGAGCTATGGCCGTTCGGTAGAAGGAGGCAGACTTTTTAGCGTGTATATTATCATTATACACGCCCATAGTCAGAGTGCTCTAATTCATTACTGAATGAGCAATATATATATATATATATATATATATATATATATATATATATATATATATATATTCTAAGCATTCATTGTTAAATATAACAGACAATAAATGTCTATTATATTTAATCATAAGCCGTTCTAAACATCGTATTTTGGCTTTAATTTCAGGTGAAAATAACGATAAAAATTTTCCAGCATTTGGATATTTTTCATTTTGCTGGTTCTAAGCTTTCGGCTCACATGAGCCATCTTCAGAGAGGTTACAGGGACGTTAACATAAAGACATCCACCATCAAAGATGATATTATTTTGTGTTGACATAAAACATTGCTATGCAACAATAACAATCACTGATTAGCAGACTCAGGCTGTAAATTTGTAATGCGGTTATATGACGTCACACTGCGTGAGAGACCGAAATGTTAACAGAACCATATATATATATATATATATATATATATATATATATATATATATATAGCAATATTTTCATTAGTAGCATTTTTAATAAAAACATTTTTCACTGCGACACAAGAGCTGTCGTGTTTCAGTACTATCAACTGAACCTCATCAGGCCATTTTCGATTACATGAGTTAGAGAATAATATATATAGAAATTTAAATATTTCCTTATCCAGAAAATCAAGGGGGTTAAAGGGAGTTCTACTGGGTTAGACTCGATAAACCAATAGAAAATTAATATTGCTCTACTACGTATCGAGCACTTTTGAAAATTAATGCTACGAATTGTGGATTGTTATTCCATTCATTAGTTCTTGCCCTTATATATATATATATATATATATATATATATATATATATATTGAATAAAGAAAAAGATGAACATATAGGTAAAATCCCGAAAAACAGATCCTATTAATATTAATTTTATTAATATTAAAAATATTCTAGGTGGAGGGCTCGATGTAAATAGTATTATCTATTTACAGAACTAAATCGAGTCATGAATCTCTGTTTCTGCCCCTTTTTTTTATGTCTGGACAACAAATTTTACTTTTTTTTTTTTTAAATCTCTTACATTGCCTTTTTTAAAACTTCCTGTATATAGATTTGTTTTGGGGCTCTTTCCGGTATGTGAATTTTTGTACCATATTTGAATTAATCATTTTTTTTTGTTTTTGATCGTTGCTGAAGAAGCGAGAATTTCTCACTGAAATAGCTATTCAACAAATGTAAAATTCGGAATTTATATATATATATATATATAACGTAGAACACTTGGTATATTATCTAGGTAAATTCAGATAGAGACGAACTCAAAAGTACTCAATGTTAAATTTATTTATCTAATTTAACAGAGTAATATAATTTAGAATTTTTTTAGATATACTACAATTTGATGGGTAATACATATTTCGCCGCCAAATGATGACCTTGTATTATTTGGGTCTGATGAGCCGCCAGGTAATCATTTGGCGGCGAAATATGTATTACCCATCAAATTGTAGTATATCTAAAAAATTTTCTTAATTATATATATATTAAAAAGACAGGAAAAATATTCTCAACTGACGCGTTTCGTTCTCTGTGGAGCTTTATCAAGGCGAATGATAAAATCCATGCGAGGACGAAACGCATCGGCTCAGACTAGTTTTTCCTCCTGTCGTTTTATTCATTTTATTTCTTCATAGACTCCATTTGAAAAATATTTTACACACGCATATTTTTATTCTATTTTTTCATAATCGATTCACCCCAAGGAAGACAATACTGCCACTGGTGCGCAGGAAGTTACAATAAGAGAAGTGGAAAGACAGAAAAGAAAACAGTAAAGGTGATGTTGTAGAAAGAGCAAGAGAGAGGTGGGAGTCACGGAGAGAGAAGATGGCAATAGACGTTACATTTAAACTTTTGGAGATCCATTGCCAAATCCGCTGCTATGAAAGTCGGTTCTCTGTGCAGGGGCCGGAGATTTTTTCCGTCTGAATCTGTCCTGCACATTTATAAATCTACCATCCGCCCGTGCATTGAATACTGTTGCCATATCTGATCGGGTGCCCCTGCTATTCTCCTTGGGTTTCTCAACAAGGTACAGCGGAGGGTCTGTAATGTGATCGATACTGACTTGGCAGACCGCCTGCAATCTCTCTCTCACCGGCCCGATGTGGCTTCTCTGTATCTCTTTTATAAATACTTCCATGGCTTCTACTCCGATGAACTTAGATCACTGGTGCCCCCTAGGTTCGAATTTGCACGAGATACTAGACTAGCAACTAGATCCCACCCTTTTACAGTGGAACCGATAAAATGCAACCGCAACTTCTACTCCAACAGTTTCTTTTCTCGTACTTCCCGACCGTGGAATTCCCTTCCACATGACTGCTTCCCCGACGGCTACAATCTCCAGGAGTTTAAATGTAAGGTCAATAGACACCTCCTAACACAATAACTCGCTTCCATCCTTTCAAACACTCTTCCCATCCTCCCAACTACCTATCACCCCCCCACCCTTCTGACATTTCCTATATCTAACCACTCTTTCTATTTACCTTCCCCTATGTAGCCCAAGCGCAATAGTGGCAGTGGAATGCCTTGCTTGGGGTGAAACGATTTAAAAAAAAAAAAAAGTGTGGGACCTAGTTGACAATCTAGTTGCAAGAGTAAATTCATAAGGGTGGGACACCAGGGAATAAAGATCGTCAGAGTAGAAGCCAGTTAATAGCCAGTGATAATTGCTATACGTGATACACGATTGGGTGATCATGTCTCTTTCGAGACATCACTGACTAGTCAGAAGATTTTCTTGCTGTAGATTGCCATTACATTCTGCGGTTTGCGAACCAAGGCTAGAGAACCTAATCTCTCCTGCTATTCAATTATTTTATCAAGATCAGTCAGTTAATTATCATACGTAATGTATGCTTGGGCGATCATGTCTCGAAAGAGACATGACTGACTAGGCAGAAGATTTTTTTTCCACGAGGTATTTGTGCGTAAGTGAATGAAACGAATTCGATTGGATATCGGCTCTCCGATTTCTCATTCAGAGCCGATATCCATCATGACGTAGAGAGAGATATTTATTTTTGATTTTGTGAGTCAGCTCTTTTGAAAATGTCAACATTTGTCAACCGGGATGCTAATATATAAGAATGTAATATTTAAACTAATCATGACTTTATTTTCATATTTATGCCTTGTAATTTGTTGATGCGATCGTCAAAATTTTTAAGGCTAATTGTTAAAAAAAAAAGCATTAAAATTTTTGAGCGGACGTTTGATAATTTGTGAAGAGTGATAGTTGTATAAGAGATAATAAGAGCCTTTCAGTAGAAATGAGTTCAAATCGAATTTCTGTAATGACTAGTTTAGGCTTAAACTAAATGTCTAAACAAACTGACAATGATGGGGAACAAGTAACAAATGAAGATTTCGGAAGGATGTGCCTTGTGGTGCAGTGGATATCGACTCGGAACGACAAATCCGGGAGCGGAGTTCGAATTCCAGTTGACATTCCTTGCATTCACTCACGTACAAATACCCTTGGGAAAGGTATTAATCCGTCTCTTCCTTCCAGTTATGGGTTAAATAATAGGACAGATTGGGTTCTATAGCCTTCGTCGGCAACCAGTCTACCGCAGAAAGCAATGGCAACCTACTGCGGTATAATCTTCTGCCCAGTTAGTAAAGTCTCTTTCGAGACATGATCGCCCACAACGTGTATCACGTACGGCCCTTAACTGACTGAATATGAATCAGGTTTGATTAGGCTAATATTGATTTTGTTGAAATAGAATTATTTTTTTATAAGTGTAAACTGACAAGAATATATATATATATATATATATATATATATATATATATAGTCACCCGCAGACAGATCTGTTTCGCTGTATCACAGCTCATCAATACGGTTAGACTCCGATGGCTTCCTAACCCAGGATAGAAACCCGACCGAATCGGCGTCAGTCGGCGATTCTACCTCTGGGCCACGAGCGTCCGGTAGAAGAAGGCAGACCTTTTAGCGTATATCATTACACACGCTCAATAGCTAGAGTGCTCTAATTCATTATTGAATGAGTGATGCGTATATATATATATATATATATATATATATATATTCTTCATTTATAAACGAGTTATTACGCGACCTAGCTTTCTACCACCTGGTGTCTTCAGGCGGTTGGCAATAACTGATTTTACCGTTTTTTTTTTTTTTGGTTTTTAAGAACGCTCACGTAACGGGGAACTTTTGAATCCGCAATTTTAAAAATTAGAAGAAATAGTAACATTTTCATTCATGGTTGTATGAACCTAAAAGGTATTTTTTAGTATTTTTACACTTAAGTCATAATTTCCATTCTTTCATTCAACAGTTCATTTTTGTTTGAGAATAGCATAATTTCTAACTTTTCTTCCTGGCACTGTCTGCATATTTTGCCACCGTTGTAAGGCTTGGCTGTTTCTCACTATACTCCACGTTATGTCTGGGTCTTTTTATATATTTTAGTTTCAATTTCCACACATGGTTAGCCATTTTTGTACAATTTTTTAAAAATTTACTTTCGCTTTGTAAATGACTTCTTTTGTATTACAAAGTCCTTGAATCGGCCATTTATTTTTATCCCTCCAGTTACATTCTTTATTAGGGATCGTGTTTTGCACAATGCTATTTAAATTTCTGGCGTTTTGTTTCTTTAAGAAATTTTCTAAATTACTAGTACAGCGATAACTTAGCTTGGTAGTATTCCTATTGAACATTTTGTTTAGTTCTGAACGTTTTAGAATGTGGTTTATCGATCTGTTTAAAAAGATATTTGTCCTATTTTGGTTTTGACCTCTAAGTTAAATGGTGGGTTGAACCAGATAATTTTTCTCATTTTTTTTTATTTGTTTACTTGAGGGTTTGTATTCTAAAATGTTCTTATGGCCAGATTGTTTAGTGCATCTTCATAGCTGCTTTCCTTTTCATCAAATATTGTTTTGTCTCAAGAATTTTTTATAGCCTGTGTTCTATTCCTTTGTGAATGTGCTTGATAGTGCATTTTTTTAGAGAGAGAGAGAGAGAGAGAGAGAGAGAGATATTTACATAAATATGTAAATTTTTGATGTATATATGATAAAGATAGATATTGAACAGACTGAGATAGATAGATAGATAGATAGATAGATAGATAGATATGAAAAGACTGAGATAGATAGATAGATAGATAGATAGATAGATAGATAGATAGATAGATAGATATGAAAAGACTGAGATAGATAGATAGATAGATAGATAGATATGAAAAGACTGAGATAGATAGATAGATAGATAGATAGATATGAAAAGACTGAGATAGATAGATAGATAGATAGATAGATAGATAGATAGATATGAAAAGACTGAGATAGATAGATAGATAGATAGATAGATAGATAGATAGATAGATATGAAAAGACTGAGATAGATAGATAGATAGATAGATAGATAGAAAGACTGAGATAGATAGATAGATAGATAGATAGATAGATAGATATGAAAAGACTGAGATAGATAGATAGATAGATAGATAGATAGATAGATATGAAAAGACTAAATAGATAGATAGATAGATAGATAGATATGAAAAGACTGAAATAGATAGATAGATAGATAGATAGATAGATAGATAGATAGATATGAAAAGACTGAAATAGATAGATAGATAGATAGATAGATAGATAGATAGATATGAAAAGACTGAAATAGATAGATAGATAGATAGATAGATAGATAGATAGATATGAAAAGACTGAAATAGATAGATAGATAGATAGATAGATATGAAAAAGACTGAGATAGATAGATAGATAGATAGATAGATAGATAGATAGATAGATAGATAGATAGATATGAAAAGACTGAGATAGATAGATAGATAGATAGATAGATAGATAGATAGATAGATAGATAGATATGAAAAGACTGAGATAGATAGATAGATATGAAAAGACTGAGATAGATAGATAGATAGATAGATATGAAAGACTGAGATAGATAGATAGATAGATAGATAGATAGATAGATAGATAGATAGATAGATAGATAATGAACAGACTTGGATAGATAGATAGATAGATAGATAATGAACAGACTTGGATAGATAGATAGATAGATAGATAGATAGATAGATAACAACAGACTTGGATAGATAGATAGATAATGAACAGACTTGATAGATAGATAGATAATGAACAGACTTGGATAGATAGATAGATAGATAGATAGATAGATAGATAGATAGATAGATAGATAGATAGATAGATAGATATGAACGGGAGAAACACATCTCATTTTTCAAGTTTCGTCTTAATATGCCTCGAAAATATAAAATATTTTTCCGTTGGAATTTCGCCAAGACCCATTTGTTGGGCATCACTGAACAATAAAAACTGATTTGTTTTTTTTTTAAATCTTTAGGCACGCCCACTTTTTTTTTAATGAGTCCTTCGTCATCTTTTCCCCACTAAATGTTTCCATATTTTCCCGATTGAATTAAGGAACCCGGACATTAATCAATTACTCTTTAAATTATGCCGCATTTACTTTAATTAAGGCATCTTTTTTTTTTTACCGGTAATTTATGAGAAGGTGGAGCTTCAACAAATGATTGATATCTTTCAGCAGTAGCTAATAGGTTGAAATTGCTTTGTCATCTCCTATTCCGGACCAGTCAAGCACGCATGTAAAAGACACGCAACAGTTGAACTGATTTAAATTTCGTGTAGTTAATTCCGTTTCTTTTATATTTATTCCTGGTTTTGAACTCTTAAATCATTTTTCTGTCAATTCGAATAAAGAAATTAATAAACATTCGTGCTGCATTAAATTCTACGAAATGCTTTTTATTTTAGCTTTGTTTTAGATACCATCAAGAAGATATACTAAAAAATCAGCATAAATGATGAAAAAAATCCCTAAACTCAATAAAAACAAAGTTTTATTGTCAAAATCTTTATGTTACTATAAAGAGGAAAGAACAAAGGATGTTTGAGTATTAAATTATATATTTTTATCAGTTTCACAACTTAAAAATTTAGGTTTAAAATGTTATTTTTCTTGTGTTAGCGGGTGACCATAGATTAATAATTCGAACAATTTTTTAGCCTTATTGGTGAGCAAAACATTAATTGAGAAATTCTTGCAAAAATCAGAAATTGTCGGATGTTAATGGAACATTCAGGATTTTTTACAATTTAATTATTTCAGAAAAAAAGTTTCTTCTTTAGAAAACCTGGGTAAAATTATTTTTACATCTATCTATCTATCTATCTATCTATCTATCTATCTATCTATCTATCTATCTATCTCAGTAGTGTCTGTTTCTATCTATCTATCTATCTATCTATCTATCTATCTATCTATCTATCTATCTATCAGGAACTAAATTCATTATTAGTCAATTCTACCTCATCTCAGAAATATAGACAAATAGAATGATCTATTATTAAACGTCGTACAAATGGCAACAAAGATGAGGACAATAGTCCGAATAATGTAAATACTGTAAATACTACCTCATCTCAGAAATATAGACAAATAGAATGATCTATTATTAAACGTCGTACAAATGGTCACAAAGATGAGGACAATAGTCCGAATAATGTAAATACTGTAAATACTACCTCATCTCAGAAATATAGACAAATAGAATGATCTATTATTAAACGTCGTACAAATGGCAACAAAGATGAGGACAATAGTCCGAATAATGTAAATACTGTAAATACTACCTCATCTCAGAAATATAGACAAATAGAATGATCTATTATTAAACGTCGTACAAATGGCAACAAAGATGAGGACAATAGTCCGAATAATGTAAATACAGTACTACATCATCTCAGAATTATAGGCAAGTCTTACAAAGTATTTAATGAGGAAAGAAATATTGTGAAAGAAAAATAATGCTATACTGGTGATTTAAGAGGCCGATAGAAAATATTACGAATGAAAAACCATGGACCCATTCACCATCGCAATCCAAAACAAGTGCGTTAATAAAACTCCATCAAAGCGAAGATTGACAAAAATCAAGAAAACTTTAAATATCTCTATGAAGAAAGAAATGGCACCGTCAATCACAAATTCAGTGCAAAACGCCTTGGATTAACCCATGTAGACAAAATGGTATTAACACTAATTAGATACTGTCCCTGCAAAATAAAAATCACAAATTCATTCGGATTTTGACAGCTAAACTGACCAACACATCTAAGCAACAAGGGTTGATCTGATAATTGTGAATAAGGAAAAAAGAGGCTGACAAATTGTGCATATGGCTGTATTGAAAGAATTGATGAGAAGGAGAGTGAATAATTAGGGAAATATCAGGACCTTGCCTGGGAGCTGTGAAAAACCTGGAATAGGGAGTTTAGAGTCATATCCGTAATAACAGGTGCACTTAGAATCATACTAAAACATTGGAACCGAATTAGGATCAGTCAAAAATGAAAGGAAAGGTTAAGAATGCACACACCACGGCGTTGCTGCGATCTGCGGGAATATTTAGAAAAAGTGAGAAAGTTTTTTTAAAGTCAGACTTCAGCAAGGACTACCAAATATCTGTTGAAAATAGGCACATGCATGAATAATAATAATAATAATAATAATAATACGTCACGATAGAGTGAGGCAATATTTATACTGGACAATGTGCAAACACTATTGAAAATATGTAAACAAACACTGGTGTGAACAGCACCCAGCACCGGTTACAGAAATAGAAGATGTCACCATTCTATGAGATTACACCATCTACACAGACAGAAAAATTGAAGCAAACAGGCCAGACATTATTGTTAAAAACCAGAAAGAGAAAACTTGTCTATTAATTGATATGGCTTGTCCAGCGGATTGTAACATAGCAATCAAGGAATTCGAAAAACTGTCAAAATATAAAGACCTGGAAATTGAAATAGAAAAAATGTGGAAATTGAAAACAAGAGTTGTGCCAGTGATAGTAGGTGCACTTGGAATGATAAAAAATGGAACAAAACAATACATTGAAAGAATCCCTGGAAACCCCAGCTTAAGAGATATACAAAAATTGTCTTGTTAGGTACAGCCGACACACTAAGGAAAACTTTGTCTATGTAATGCTAGGGATGTTAGAAAGATATATATATATATAAAAAAATGAAATGGGGCCATAACAACACACCACGACCTGCCTTAGGTCTTCCTGCAGACTTGGTAGGTAGTGCGACCGTAGCAGAAATCGATTTATAAGGAAAACTGACACAATAATAACTATATATCTATGGTGTACTTTTATATTGAGCACTTTTTTAAAAATAAATCTCAAACTGTGGAATGTACTTCCATCAGTATTAACCGCTTATATATATATATATATATGTATATATATATATATATATATATATATATATATATATATATATATATATAACTCTGAAAGTAAATTGAAATAAATATGTTGGTTAATACCATTTCGTAACTTCACGCAAGATTTCGTAATAGATGTTTTTGTTTAAGTTTCTTTACATAAGGATGCGAACTGGAGCAGTTATGAATGAAGCCATTTTTGACCTTAGGTTTCTGCTTGGGACCCGGAAAGAAATGTGTAAACAACAACAACAACAACAACAACAACAACAAAGGTAAGAAATGTGTAAACAACAACAACAACAACAACAACAACAAAGGTTGTTGTTGTTGTTGTTGTTGTTTACACATTTCTTTCCGGGTCCCAAGCAGAAACCTAAGGTCAACAACAACAACAACAACAACAACAATAATAATAATAATAATAATAATAATAAAAATAATCTGATTTATCTTTATTTTCATTGGTTAGTTATCAAGTACGTTGCACCCTGCCATTACCCCAGATAAACAATGAGCCATTCCTGTTTGATTGCTTGAATAGTTGAAAGGCAAGACATATTAAAGGTACCCTTTGATTTTAGGGCAAGGAAGGGGAAAAAGGGGAAGATAGAGAAGGCGATAATACTCTTGTGTGCTTAACGTCATTGAAAAGCAATATCTTGTCAATTTTGAACCCCTTCATTTGTACCCTCTTCTTTAAGTAATACCCGCATTTATACTTATGATTTTTTAAGGGTACTTCGACGTGGTGTAATGGTTAACAAATTTGTCTTTTTAAGTCAATCAGGACCGAATAATTGATTCGATTCTCACTGAATACCTCATAATTTCGACCTTGTTCCATACTTAAGCTACTCTAAGAAAATCATTTTAATAACTGTGTAGTGGTGTAATGGCTAGCAAACTTGTTTCGCTATATTAATTACGACTGATTCGCACTAGGTGTCGTATGTTTTTGGCCTTGTGCCACTTGTAAGATACGCTAAAAAATCATCATATTTCTAATTCTTTTTGTAATATTTTGTTTAAGTTCTTCACTTCAAATATTTAACGATGCAATCGGGGAGTTCCCACGAGACTTATACAACCGTCAAACTGGTAAGGGGCTTCATCAGTCATCGAATAATGAATTATGATACATCAAAGAATTCATATAGAAAAACTGCGAAATTTCCACGGGTATTGCTATTAGTAGCAGAAGTAGTAGCAGTAGTAGTAGTAATAATAATAATAATAATAATAATAATAGTAGTAGTAGTGGTGACATGAGAAAAGATGTATCTGTTAAAGAAAATAGCAAACATGTCAAACTGAAATGGAAAACATGTGGCATTCTTAGAAGTACTATTACACCTTAGAGACTTGGGGACGGTAACAAAAAAAGAAAAAAGAAAAAAGAAAAAAAAAAGAAAAGAAAAAAACTTGAAAATTAAAACGGTACAAAGAAGCGCACTAGTGAAGACCCTGTTTACACGAGATTCAAAACAATTGCACTGTTTGGAATTGTTATCAATGTTTGAGTTTGCTTTTGAGTTTTGATTAACGGCATATCAACACCTCTGTGGGTTATTTAATGCCAGAAAGGTAGTCTTAAGGTTTTTTTTAAATGTTCGGTTATACTGAGAAAGTTGATTTAGTCAGATTTTAATGAACTATTTTTGTTTTTATTCTTTTTTATTTTAGAAAACTGAAAATGTCTTTTAGTTTTGTATTCACAAATTTTTTGCTGAGAATAATTTTTTCCTTCAAAAATGTGTTTTGGTAATAATTTTTTCTTGAAAAATGATTTGTTGGCAAAATTTTTCCTTCAAAAATGTATATTTTTTAGAAGAGTCTACTTTTATGTATATATTTCTGTAAAAGTGTGTTTTTATACTTGCATATTGTTTTGAACCCCAGTTTGGGGGTTAACTATTTGCCCATAGCTGGGACCCTAACAGGTGCTACCACTTCGGGTCAGGGTGGACCTGGGAACAACAGCAATTAAGTATTATCAATGTAAAAAGAAACTAAATACACTGTACATACTAAATGTCACTTAACATCAGAATTGTGCAAACAGAATTGTTTAACAACTGGCCATAACTGAAAGCAAATACGACCACTACCACTACTAATAGTGCTATTACTAATAAATATGATGGTAATCCTCTACGTTATAAGAAAGACTGTTGTGTATTTATTTGCATATATATATATATATATATGTCTGCGGATGACTATAGTATTTACGCTCTCACACCCTGATTGAGCACTCTGGAAGAGTGGGAGACTTTGTAAACAGTAGCTACTCCCACATTTTCGCACCGCTCATTCGATAATGAATTGGAGCACTCTATCTATTGGGCGTGTTTATACGCACTAAAAAGCCTGCCTTCTTTTACCGGACGCTCTTGGCCTAGGGGTAGAATCGCCGACTGACGCCAATTCGGTCGGGTTTCAATCCTGGGTTAAGAAGCGATCGGAGTCTAAGCCGTACTAATGAGCTGTGGTACAGCAAAACAGATCTGTCTGCGGATGACTATAGTATATATATATATATATATATATATATATATATATATATATATAAATAACTTCATGTGAACGATATGGGGCTTAGCAAATATATGTATATGTGTGACGTTTTGTACATACATACGCATTTAATTTGTGTAGTGTATCTTCCAAATTTGATGCCAGATGTTTCATATATTTCCATCTATAGATCAACTAGCAGTATAGCCCGGCGTTGCTCGGGTGTAATGAAAGCTTTAAAACTAATCCATGGTCCTGGAGCTCAGACCCTTTGGATGTTGGCACGAAAGACTAAAAAGCAATAGTTGTTTCCAGTTAAAGCGAAACCGTAGACTGAAAGAAAAATGAATGTATGTAAGTCAAATTTTGATTTCCTGGTATCGATATCAAATAAGTCTTTTTCGTCGTAAACTGAATTTTGAAAGCTAAATAAGTCATCTGAGTAAATGGAATCATGGCTGAGACTAAGAACTACAATTATACCTACTTAGAGCAAAACCCGAAGCAAAAACTAAAATAAAAGGGCTGAAAAAATACAGACATACAGGCAGATAAACAGACACGCACTCGAACATCTTGCCTTATATATATAATTGAATAATATAGACAAGTTCTGTAAGATCCTTTTTGTGTAAGATCCTTTCGTATGATCTGATTAGCTTGATAGTGTTGTTGTCATGGAAAGACGACAAGAAATCGCAATAATTGTTGAGCTTTCGGCTTACATAAGCCATTATCAAAGGATGAACATTTAATGTTCAGTGAACATAGAACATTTAAATTATTATTAAAAGAGTGGAGTTATACAGAGAAAATTAGACAGGTCCATTTTTTGTGTCGCACATGGCTGTAGGCCCAGAAAGAATGGTGGTAGTGGGTTTTTTGGTCAATTGAGTGTATAGTGGCATGAGGGATTGGTCTGGGAACTGCTGCTACTATGGTGTAGGGGGTAAGTATACTAACTATGACCTCTCTCGTCGATTATAGGCATTGAGGTATGTTAGAGGTGTTGAAATTTATTTTATTTAGGCTAGGTTTAAACTGTTTGATGTAGATAGCTTCTAGAATTTTAAGCTTTCGTTTATTATTTTCTTGTCTAAGTATATGCGTATTTTCAACAAGCGTTTTCCTAAGAAGTGTGTGTTGATAGCCGTGGTGTTTTAAATGTCGGAATATGTTACAATTTTCATTTAAGTGCAATGTAAGCCTCCGCGAAAGCGAGTTCGTAGTATGTCCAATGTAGGTATTGTTTAGTTTGTTAGAGATACATTCTCGAAAGGGGCATTTAAATTTATACACTGCATTGTTTTTTTGCAAATCGCTAACGGTGGGGGAGGAGTTGTTGCGGACGATTGAGTTGGATGTCGTGGATTTAGCGTAATATATGATAAATTTAATTCTTTTGTTGGGGTCTGTCGGAGAGATATTAGTGTTTATGAGTTTTTTTTAGGATATTTTCATCTAGTTGGTAGTTGGTGTGCATTTGGCTACGATATAAGAGAATGATATATATATATATATATATATATATATATATATATTATCGATTTTCTGCTCTATTGTAAGAACTGCGACATTGAAACTTCTGAATATCATTTCTTATGTCTTTGTCTATGAGTGTATCAAATTTGATTAAAATCGGACCACTCCTTCTATAACCCGATTTTTTTGATTATCGATTTTCGATATTTATCGGGGGTACCTCGACACAAAACCTAGCTAAGAACACTCGCAGACGCTTATAGTACAGCTGTGTAAATTTTCAAGAAAATCGGTTCAGCCGTTTCGGAGTCTATAGGTAACGGATACACACACAGTCACACAGACAAAGTTTCATTTATAAATAAGTTTACATATATATTTTTTAAGATCTGTGGAGTTTTTAGTCGTGTACATTTTTGTTCTTAGCTTGTGTATTTGCGTAAGTATATATCTAATTATGTTTATATGTTCATGCATTGAAATATGATTGTGTCTGCCTCGAACTCATTCATTCAAAGCTGGTCACGTTATGAATTCGCCCTGACTATCTAATATGTAGCAATTCAGTCTCTGTCCAAATAGAGCTTTAAAATTTAACAGACAAATTGACAAGTCGATAAAAACAAAATTTTGTAATTTGTGCATGTATATATGCGTGGGTATATTAATCTGTATATGTGTCTGTTTGCCAGTGTTTGTGAATATACTCGTCTATTTTTCCATGTGTGGATGTTTGTAGGTTTATTTATGCATGCGTTCTTTCTCTTCCTCGTTTAATATATGAATAACTTTCTAAATCTAATAAATTGTTAAACTTAGAAATTTTTTTTTTAATTTCGCAACAATAATAAAGTAGATCTAATAGTTAATTAATAATTCTGATCTCAATTTAATCAAATATTAATGCTAATGCCCCCCACCCTAATTATTTTAAGTCTGCTCACATAATCTCCAAATAAGAAATTGCTTTATTCTGATTGGTCCACAGTGTACATAGAACAATGCCTCTTTGTTTTATCTGTTTCTTTTTTCTTTTTCTTTTCTTTTTTAATTTCTTTGCAAATCTATTTAAAAAGGAAAATTAGACTGATTTTTCTCCAGTTTCTGAAAGGATTTTTCTGTTGCTGAGGTGATGTGTTATCCCCCGTGGGGATTTTCATATCGAAATGATCATCCAACATCATTGAATTAATCCTTCTTTAATTTATATATATATATATATATATGATAAATTATAGTTTAGAACATGTACAAATTATTATCTGCTACAAAGTGTACATTTTGTTTCGACATTGAAAAATGACAATGTCTATTCGGGTAGTGTTGAAAGGAATGGTTTCATTTTAACAAAATCAATAGATTTAGTTTGTTATAAAGTCATTTAGATATTAAACGAGTAAAAGACGTGTAAACTTCATTTTGATAAGGAACAGATAGTGTCGAAACAAAATGGCTACTTTTGTAGTGATATTATAACATATTTATGTTATCAGTTCTAAATAAATATTATTTGCTCTACTTTGTATTGAGCACTTTTTTAAAAAAAATAGTGTTTCTTTGGATACGGAATTTTATTCCATTCATACCTACACTATACTTGTGTGTGTATATATATATATATATATATATATATATATATTAGTCATCCACATACAAGCCTGTTTTGCTATATCGCAGATCATTAGTGTGGCTAGACACATCCACTTGCTGGCCGGGATCGAAACTCGATCGATTTTGTGTCAGTCGAAGTCGCTTCCCCTTAAGCCATAGGCGCATGGAATCAGTGAAGAGAAATTTTAACGTCTTGTATGTAAGCAGTGTATACACACGCCAGTCACCGAAAGAACTCAATTAATTTCTGAAGAGTCACAATGAATGATGACGATGAGGATTATAATAAAAACGGTTGTGTATTTATTTGTGTGTGTATATATATATATATATATATATATATATATATATATATATATATATGTGTTTTACAAAAAAGTGAAAGAAGACGTAGATTAAAAAACCACTGTTCAAGCATTTACTTTTATTAAAGCGTGCTCGATACAGAGTAGAGCTTTGTAATTTTGTTATTACAAGGGTTTATAAAAGCATTTTATCACTACACAAAAGTTTTTGACGGTAGAGGTACACTCGTAATAATAATGAAATAGAAGATGTAACCATTCTATGGGATTACACCATCTACACAGACAGAAAAATTGAAGCAAACAGGCCAGACATTATTGTTAAAAACCAGAAGGAGAAAACTTGTCTATTAATTGATATGTCTTGTCCAGCGGATTGTAACATAGCAATCAAGGAATTTGAAAAACTGTCAAAATATAAAGACCTGGAAATTGAAATAGAAAAAATGTGAAAATTGAAAACAAGAGTTGTGCCAGTGATAGTAGGTGCACTTGGAATGATAAAAAATGGAACAAAACAACACATTGAAAGAATCCCTGGAAACCCCAGCTTAAGAGATATACAAAAAATTGTCTTATTAAGTACAGCCCACACACTAAGGAAAACTTTATCTATGTAATGCTGGGGATGATAGGGAAGATAGAAAAACATGAAATGGAGCCATAACAACACGCCACTACCTGCCTTAGGTCTCCCCGCAGACTTGGTTGGTAGTGAGACCAAAGCAGAAATCGAAATATGATGAAAAATGACATAATAATAATAATAGGGCAATCTTCAATGCAATTTTAATTTTTAGAAGGTATAATTTTAGCTAATATTTTATTCCACGTCGGTTTAAACATACGAGAACTGAAGGATTTTTATTCACACTACAGACATGAGAACAGTTTCCAAAGTTTAATTAAAATTAATTTGCCGTGATTATTTTTAGAACAGCCGCGTACAATGGAAAAAAAATCAGAATTTATAATATAGTGATTTAATAAGCGTAGCTGAGATGAGGCACAAGGCCGAAAGTATAGAGCACCCATTGAGGATCCTGTTCCCTACATAATCGTAATTGAAGAAGCAAGACAAGTTCACTAACCATTAAACCGCGTCGAAAAGTCCAAAACGGAATTGATAATAAAACGTTAGTTTGAGGAAACGGTATTTGTTAAAGGGGTAACGGTATGAATAAAGTGCAAAAGAAAGTGTTCGCCGATAGACTGAAATAGGGTTAGGGTTAGAGAGGTGGGGTAGGGCGTTGGCGATTTCCTCGCCCATTCCCCATCCTCCGCAGTCAACGACAAAGTCTCCCTACAATTTATTTCGCTCGAGTGGACGGGTTGTGGTATGAAAAAAAGATAGGAATAAGAAAAATGTTTCGCTTCTGGACCCGTTAATATTTATCGCAGTCTGCCTATCTCGAAGTGGTGTAATGGTTAACAAGCTTGTTTCACTAGGACCATTACAACTGAGTAGTGAGTTCGATCCTCAACGAACGTTCCTTACTTTCGGTCTTGTACCACATCTAAGCAGCCGTTCAGATAATCAACAATCTAGCTTTCTCTTTTACTTGTCTACCTATCTAAACATGTTCATTATCCATCTATCTAGTGAGACGTTTTGGTACGGACTTTTTCCTTATGTACGAATTTCTAAAGTAGGTACCTCTACTAATTCGCTGAAGAAAACAGCATAGCATGAATAAAAAAAGCCCCAAACTTAATAAAAACAAAGTTTTCTGTCAAAATGTTTATGTTACTATTAAGAGGAAAGACCAAAGTATTTTTAATTATTTATTTAAAATTTTTTAATTGTCTCTAACACGTTCGAAATTTTGGTAAAAATGTTTTAGTTTTCGCCAGCGAGTGACGAGATTTTTACTAGAGTTTACTATGGTAAATGTAATATTAAGAAACTCCTTTGTTTCCGGTGAAAAACACATTAATGAAGAAATTCTTGCAAAAATCAAATAATAGTCAGATTTTTTTTTTATCATTTCACCCCAAGCAAGGCAGAACTGTCACTCGTGTGCAGCGGGTTATGGAAGAGGTGAGTGATGATAAAGAGGAATAAATTACAGGGTAGTCAGAGAATGAGTAAGAAAAGGATGAGAATACAGGTGTGACGAGGACCGCATGAGAGTGGAGGGGAAAGGTGGAACATAATACAAGGGGTGGGGAGAGGATGTGAGTCAAGAAGATATTTTAATCAAACTTTCAGAACTTATTCACAAATAAATTAAATTATTTTTGAAATTATTATTTTTAGAAAATATTGGTAAAAATACATTTTTTCGTATCTGTTACCCAACTCCACGTAATTTCATGAAATTTCTAGAAATTTAATACAGAGACAAAATTTTGTTTTATTAGTCAAACGCATGATTCATTGGGGAAAGTACACCATCTTTTTTTTTTCAGTCAGTTACAATTTTCCTTAGAATTTATTCCGAATAGTAAAATGAAAAATACAATAAAACTATGACATTATTTCATTAGCTTATAATTGCTTTTATAAATAATATATGTCTAATCTAAACTTATTTATAAATGGAACTTTGTCCGTGTGTATGTGTGTGTGTGTGTGTATGTGTGTGTGTGTGTGTGTCCGTTACCTGGAGACTCCGAAACGGCTGAACCGATTTTCTTGAAAATCTACACAGTTGTACTATAAGCGTCTGCGAGTGTTCTTAGCTAGGTTTTGTGTCAAGGTACTCCCGATAAATATCGAAAATCGATAATCGAAAAAATCGGGTTATAGAAGGAGTGGTCCAATTTTAATCAAATTTGATATACTCATAGACAAAGATATAAGAAACGATATTCAGAAGTTTCAAGGTTGCAGTTCTTACAACAGTGCAGAAAATTTGATATCGATACCAGGAAATCAAAATTTGACTTACATACATTAATTTTTCTTTCAGTCTACGGTTTCGCTTTAACTGGAAACAACTATTGCTTTTTAGTCTTTCGTGTCAACGTCCAAAGGGTCTGAGCTCCAGGACCATGGATTAGTTTTAAAGCTTTCATTACACCCGAACAACGCCGGGTCATACTGCTAGTTAAGGATATTATATGAGCAAAATATTTTTCCATGAATAATGAATTTTTACAAGAATTGTTTTCATCTTTACTTTTTTACTTATAATGATTTAAAAAGTTTCAAAATTCTTTTAGAAATTATTCAAAGCGGTCATATGGTTAGGCTAGTAACTGAAAACTATATTTACTAATCGAAAACTGAAAAGCTTAATACAAAATCTATATCAACATTTTCATTTTTATTTTTTTTTGTGTGTAGAAATGTTCTTTTTTAAGTTTGGTATTTCAAGCGTTTCAAAATTCAACAGCCATTGTAAATCATCCCTTCAAAATTTAAAGCAACTTTTATTTATTTTTTTCATTCCTAGTTTCCTCATTCTTTTAAATTAATTCTGAGTGTAGATAACTCCACTAATTCGTGATACCTAAGGTTTAAAAAAGTTGAATTAAAAAAAAACTGAAAAGGGTTTCATTTTAGATTTAAAGATTTCAATTGGATTTAAAGATTTTTAGGATAAAACTTCATTTTAATTAAAATTTGGGGAATTCTTTTGGTGCCTGTTCTTTTTTTATCTAATGTTTGTGAAGTACCTAATATAAGTGACCATTAAAAAAGTTCTACTTAAAATTTTATTTTTTTCGAAAGCATTTTCAAACGTAAGGCTATAAAGCTAAAGTAACTAAAACTCAATAAAATATTAAATAATTGCTGAAAATATTATGTTCATTTTTATAATTACTAGGTAGTTAAAAAAAAATCTTACTTAGGTTTAATAAGTTTATGCCAATTCTGGTCATCCATGCTTAGCTTGTCAACACATCTGCTTGTCAGTAATCAATCAACACGTCAGAAAAACAAGACCTTTGTGATTAAAAAATGTTTTTATACTACATTTCATGATATAAGCAAGAAATACTTGTTTAAATCAGATTAATTTAAATTGGATAATTTCCCCAAAATAACATATCATGTATGTATATTTTATTTTTACAAGATTTTTAAAACCGAGAATTAACTTTTTGTTTTTATAAAACTGTCAATATATAAAAATGGACGATAAACTGAAAACTCCTAGAAAAAACTGAGATTTCAATCAATATAATTTCTATTTGAAATACACCAGAATATTTTGCGTCCTGGAAAAAGTAAATTTAATCATTTAGCTCTCAGTTAAAACTAAAATGAAAGCTTCAAGAAATATTTTTTTATTGTAAAACATTCATATTAAGACTTAGAAATGGAAAATTTATAGAGGTACCTAATCGAAAATTCGTAGAGGAACCTAATCGAAAATTCGTAGAGGTACCTGCTCGAAAATTCGTAGAAGAACCTACTCAAAATTTCGTAGAGGAACCTGCTCGAAAATTCGTAAAGGTACCTACTCGAAAATTCGTAAAGGTACCTACTCGAAAATTCGTATAGGAACCTGCTCGAAATTTTGTAGAGGTACCTACTCGAAAATTCGTAGAAGTACCTACTCGAATATTCGTAAAGGTACCAACTCGAAAATTCGTTGAGGTACCTACTTGAAAATTTGTAGAGGAACCTGCTCTAAATTTCGTAGAAGAACCTACTCGAAAATTCGTAGAGGAACTTAATCGAAAATTCGTAGAGGTACCTACTCGAAAATTCGTAGAGGAACCTACTCGAAAGTAACAAATAAATAAATGCTCATCATCTATAAATAAAAATGATAGAAGAAACATTAATTTTTTTTACGAGTGCGATTTTATTAAAAAATAAGAAATTACTCAACCATTGAATACAAGTCCATATGGAAACAATTTTTAACAAAAATATTAAAATTAAAAATAAAATTCTCACAGTTTAAAAATAAAAGAAATGACAAAACCAGTTACTCATTGGTGCAATCCTGGAAAAGTCTTTCTTTTTTTTTAAATAAATAATTAATATCAATACATCATACTTTCAATTAGAAAAAATAAAAATATTAAAACATCATGTTCTTCTTTCCTTTTCTTTTTCTTCTGTGAAGGGCTTCTTTGGCCACTGCTATACGGCGGTCTCGCTTTGGCCCAGTTCACTGATGATGACAGTAGGTTGGTTCTTATTGGTTCCAAAAACAGCAAGTGAAGTTCAAAAAAAGTATGTTTTTTAAAATTTCTTCTCTAAGATTAGAAGAAAGTTAAAGCAGGAAATACTGACAATAATGATATTTTTTTCTTGAAAAATACAATATTAGAATAGACACTTTGTGTTAGATTCTTTCTATACATATAATAAATAATTTTTCCTCAGGAAAAATTTAATAATAAATTCTTCTGGCGTGAATATTTTCCTTAAAAATTACATTTACAAATATTCTTTACGATAAAGAAAATAATATTTACATTGAATAAGGCTGTAGCGGATAATAAATTAATTAAATCAAGTCTTTTCTTCACTTTTACAAAAATTCACAACGACGTGTGAAATCCTGGTTTTTCCAAATAGATAAAGGAATGACGATGTGCTTAACGAAAATGTCGAAACCAGATTTCGCAAGTAGGTGTTAGAATGATTTCTGACCAATAGGAGCGACTTGTAAGACTTGGAAGGACTTGGCAATCCAGTGTGAAATTCAAAAGGACTATATAAATTACCTATATATATATATATATATATATATATATATATAGAGCGAGAGAGAGAGAGAGAGAGCGCTAAAATATAACGAGAGAAGCTTCAGATCAATTCGGACATTGTCCTCTTTCTCTTTCCCTTTCTCCTTATATATTTCAACAATTAATACTAGAACATTTTGTTCGAACTCTCCCCTTAATCTTTTAATAATGTTTCTAATTGAACATTAATTTTTACGAGTTCTTGTTATTATTCCTTTAATAAATTTATATTTAAAATGAAAATGTAGATGTTATTCTTTTTACGCTATTCCACACAATTCCACATATTTCAACCTGCCGACAACCAACCTTCTGATGAAAACCCTCGGATAATAATTCTGATGATAAGCTGTAATAAGTCATTAAGTCTGACACAAGGCCGAATCAAAGAAACATTAACCAGCTCCCTACGCTACAAGACCACATACATTTTCGAACTTTCCCTGCTCACCAGAGAAACGGAATTACAAGATCTGCGTGAAAAACAACCTTTTAACGAACAACGCTATTCATCAGTGAAATAGATTTACAAAATGTAAATGCATCCTTTTCCGAACTTTCTCGGTACTTCAGAGAAACGGAATTTACAAATCTGAGTCAAATACACCATTTTCCGAACTTCCCTGTTCACCAGAGAAACGGATTTACAAAATTTGAGTGAGATAAAGCCTTTTCCGAACATTCTCGATATTTCAAAGAAACGAAATTAAAAAATCGTGCGAAAAACACCCATTTCTAAAATTTCCCTTGTTCACCAGAGATGCGATTTACAGTATTTGAGTGAAATACACCCTTTTCTAAACCTTCTCGGTACTTTAGAGAGACTGAAATTACAAATTTGAGGGAAAATACCAATTTCTGAACTTTCCTCGTTCATCAGGGAAGCGATTTACAAGAATTGAGTGAAAGGCACGCTTTTCCGAATTTTCCCTGTTCACCAGAGATACGATTTACAACACTTTACAACACCCTTTACCAAACTATTTCTGTTCTCTAGAAAAACGGAATTACAAATTTGATTGAGATGCACCCTTTTCTTAACTTTCCATATTCAGATGAACAGAATTACAAATCTGAGTGACATGCACTCTTTTCTGAAATTTCTTTTTTCACCGGAGAAACAAAATTTGAATGAAATACAACCTCTTCCGAACTTTCTCTATTTCAGAGACTGAACAAATCCCCGTTAGAGAGTTGTACAAAGGTAAACACGTTAAACCGAAAAGATTAAAATGATTTCGTCAGATATGAATAAAAAGAGGTTTATTGTTGCGAGATGTATCCGTAACGAAGAGACGAATTGACATTTGGATAATTTTTTACTAAGTTGGTTCTAAGCTTTCGGCTCACATGAGCCATCTTCAGAGAGGTTACAAGGACGTTAACACAAAAACATCCACCATCAGCGACGATTTAATAAAATTTCGGAGAGTTTTTGTCTTTATTTTCAACTGAAATTAAAGCCAAAATACGATGTTTAGAACGGCTCATGATTAAACATAACAGACATTCATTGTCTCTTATATTTAACAGTATATATTTAGAAAATTATCTGCAGCCTCGAGATATATATATATATATATATATATATAGTCATCTGCAGACAGATCTGTTTCGCTGTATCACAGCTAATCAGTACGGTTAGACTCCGATTGCTTCTAACCCAGGATTGAAACCCGACCGAAGTGGCGTCAGTCGGCGATTCTACCACTGGGCTATGGGCGCACGGCAGAAGACGGATGACCTTTTTAGCATGTATATTATCACTATACACGCCCAATAGCCAGAGTGCTCTAATTCATTATTGTGATAAGCTATAATTAACGAAATGTATTCAATATTATTTCTCTAGTAGTTTAGTCTAAAATATCAGCCCCAGTTTAGCGACCAGCTGTATCAAGTCCTATTCATATGCTGTGGATTTGCTTATGAATACAACATATATATTATCTTAAAACCAAATTTTATGTATTTCATCCTAGAAATATTTGCGTTTTTTCTATCTTCCGTTTTTCCAACAAGAACAGATTTCACACAATATGCAGCTCCGCGTCTTATTCCAGATTTCGCCAGGAGTAGCAAACATTTTGACAGAATTGGCAGAAAACCGCTTCTTTTAACATGCAATAACTAGGACGCCGTTTCATTTACAACTCAAAAATTCTATTTTTCTGGGAGAAAAATCTGCTAAAACGTCAATCCTATAGACTCATAAAAGACACCACATTTGTGCTGATGTGCTTACGTCATTAATTGCGCTGATGGGCGTCGGGTTAAATGTGACGAGAGGTTAAAGTGTCTGTTTTGTGGCTTGGCTCAATTGCGAACTGAGACAAAACGGTAGAAATTTGAATATTGATTCTCAATGCAAGCAAATAGCCTGCGAAATTTAGAAAATGGTCTTCATATTGTCTTGCAATTTGCCAAAACTTTAAAAATGCTGCAAATGAGTACTGAATTGCAGTTTTAAGGAGTTCTAAATAATAGTCGTTATCAAAGCCAAAAAAGTGGGATTTTAAGTTTTTTTTAAATATTCAGTTATAGTAAAAAGATTGATTTAGTAAGATTTTGATGATTTTTTAAAATTCTTTTTTATTTTAGAAAACTGAAAATGTCTTCCAGTTTTGCATTCAAAATTGTTTTGCTGGGAATAATTATTTTTTTCTTAAAAAATAAGCTATGTTAATAATGTTTTTCTTCAAAAGTGTTTCGTTGGTAATATTTTTCCTTCAAAAATGTATATTTTTCTGTAAAAGTCTATTTTATAGCACCTGTTAGGGTCCCATCTCTGGAGTTCTGAATAATAACCGTTATCAACCTCTGTGGATTATTTAATGCCAAAAACCCACAGTATAACTTTATTTGTATTGCAACTACAAATAAAGTTATAGATTTTTTAAAGTGCACACGAACTTTATGGACACTTTGTATATAAAAACATTAAGAAAAGATGAACAAAAATTAAACCAAAAACCAAAAACAAAAATTGTGATAGAAATAATCTGTAAAAAATGTTATAAAGTTTAATGTACCTAGTTTTAAGTGTAGTTATTGAATAATTCTTTACCACAAAGTTTGCAACAATTTTTAGATAAGTAAAAAAATATTTTTCTTTTAGAATCAATTTGATCCATGGCTTTAACTGACATGTGTAAACAATTGTGTATGCAACCAAACTTAGTTCATTAGAAGATTTGAAAGCTAAAATAACTAATGTGATTTCAGGCATTACTGTAAATCAGTTGGCAAATGTTTTCCGTGAACTTCAAAATCGTTATTACCTTTTGTATTGCTAATGATGGAAGACACGTGGAAACTTAAATAAAGTTTCAATAAAACCTTAAAAAATATAGATTTACTTCTTTCTAATCCTTTTTACATATTATTTCTATCGCAAATACAAATAAAGTTAAGTTTTCTTAAAGTGCACACGAACATTATGGACACCCTATATTTATGAAGAAGGTAGAAGCAAGACACGTGAAGGCCGTGTGAAAATGGCTGAAGGCGATTTTGACTGATTTTTTGGATTTTACCAAGAATTTCTCAGATTTATCTTAATATTCGCATTGGTATTCTTTCGAATTATTCTCAGTTATCCTATTTTTTATTGAAATAAGTTTTTTTTAAATGCCGTGTGCTTTTAATTTCTATTTTCCATATTTTTGCATTTCTTGTTATTGCTATTCGTTTTCTCTTCAGTGATTTCGCTGACATTTTCTCAGAATCAAGTGACTAAAAATTCTTCATCTCTTCGGTTCTCTTCTTAGGGCAATTCTAAGATTCAAATATGGCTTGTATTCTTATTATTTTCGTATTTCCCTGCGGAATCGTTGGTGGTCATTGCTGAGGCTCGAGTCAGAGTGAGTTCAGCACTTTGCTCAGTATTCCCACAAATTTCAACAGTGCTGTGGTTTGTATTGCTTCAGCTCTTGATTGAATGACAAAGTCAATCACTTTCTTTGCTTCAAAATGAACGCCCACTTTTAGGCAGTCAAGGTTCTTTATGGTTGGGACCCAGTGGAAAAAAATGAAACAATGAAAAAATAATGAAACCTTGTGACAAATGTAGAACAGTCAGTTAAGTGCCATACGTGAAACACGCTTGGACGATCATGTCTCGAAAGAGGCATGACTGACTGGGCAGAAGATTATCCCGCAGTAGGTTGCCATTGCTTTCTGCGGTATATATAGGCTATAGAACCAAATGTGTCCTGTAATTTAACCCATAACTGGAGCGAAGAGCCGGATTAATACCTTTCCCAATGGTATTTGCGCGTAAGTGAATGCAATGGATTCAACTGGAATTCGAACTTGGCTCCCCGATTTCTCGTTCCGAGCCGATATCCACTGCACCACAACGCACATCACAGTAGAACATGTGTCCATAATATTTAATTGTCATCATTTCACCCCAATCAAGGTACCCCGGAGGTTACAGTGAGAGATTAAAAAAGGTACAGGGGATATTGAGTAAAAGATAAGAGATGGATGAGAATCAAGGAGATAAAAGATGGCAGTTGACGTTGCATTTAGACTTTTGAAGATTATAGTTATAAGGAAAGCGAGCAAACGAAAGGGAATATCGAAAATGGAAAGCACGAGAAAGATCTTGTTAAAGCAGAAGAGGCCGTTAAAAATACGCAGTGCATTCGGAACTGTGTTGCAAACATTTAAGGTCAGTGAAGATACTGAGAATGGTGCTGGTTATTGGAGGTGACTTGCTGTCACTTTGTCTCCAGTGATAACTATCAGGCATCATGTGCAAACACAGGAATGCGTGAAATAATGAAAAGCTGTTCAAATTTGATTGGGTTTTTATTATTATTATTATTATTATTATTATTATTATTATAACAAGTGGGTTTGTGCCATCAAAAATGACGACAAAATATTTATATTGATATGCCGTCTAAAATGACGGCCACATATTTATATTGTTGTATCTTACACACACACACACACACACACACACATATGCATATATATATATATTGTAACTAAGTTGTTGAACTCGTAGGTTTATTTACCTTTTTGTTCATGCATTTAATTTTATAAAGAGTGCTCGATACAAATGTAGAACGTTATACTGTAATGGTTGTTACAATGTTTTTATAAATTCATATTATCACTACACAAAAAATTTTCATGTTTTTTAGAAAAACAACATAATGGGCTGGCTTCGAAAACATGAAAATTTTTGTTTAGTGATAATATGAATTTATAAAAACATTGTAACAACCATTACATATATATATATATATATATATATATATATATATATATATATATATATATATATGTGTGTGTGTGTGTGTGTGTGTGTATATATATATATATATATATATATAAAAGGCAAGATGTCTGTTTGTCTGTCTGTCTGTCTGTCTGTCTGTCTGTCTGCTGTATGTATGCATGTCCATTATACAAATCCACAATTGTTATGCAATTCTTACCAAACTTCACACAAATATTCTTTAGGCTTCCGGTCAGATCATGGGTAACTTATTTTTCTGATTTTCCCCCGATATCGGAAATCGATATTCTGATATCCGATTAGGTCTGATCAAGATCAAGATTTCAGTCTTTTTATTGTGGTTCTTGCTGCAGAACTTCCTCTAACTTGGTAAAATTATAATTGTTAGTCTCTCACATTAGTAGATTTTCTCAGACGACTAATTTCCCCTGATATCGGAAATCGATACCCATGATGCTCTATCGAATCTGATCAAAAACCTATATTCGGCCATCAATATGACTAATTTTCTTCAATTTTACTACCGATGGGTACGATAGGTTTTCATGGACTTAGGTTAGTTTATCCCTGGATGACTTATTTGACTCCGATATTGGAAATCGATACCCCGATATGCTATCGGGTCTGATCAAAATCAGGTTTTCAGCCTTTCTATTTTGGTTTTTGCTTCGGGTTTGACTCTAAGTAGGTATAATTGTAGTTCTTAGTCTCAGCCATGATACCAATTAGTCAGAGGAGTTATTTAGCCTTCAAAATTCAGTTTACGACGGAAAACTTATTTGATATCGATACGGTAAATCAAAATTTGACTTACATTCATTCATTTTTTTTTTCAATATACAGTTTCGCTTTGACTAGAAGCAACAATTGCTTTTTAGTCTTTCGTGCCAACGTCTAAAGAGTCTGAGCTCCAGGACCACGAATTAATTTTAAAACTTTCATTACACCCGAGCAACGCCGGGTTATACTGCTAGTTAGAAATAAGAAGAAAAATAATCAAAATCCCTGAGTCTAACAGGAGGGAAATATACACTATCGGCTATAGTTATTAGGCCACACAAGTGTTTTAAAAAAAAGGATGTATTTCATACTATTTTTTAGTATCTATTGTCAAGTGAATAATTGTAAATGAAAATAGAATGGTTCTTTTGTTAATATTGCACAATAACATGCGCATCAAATGAATTTATAAATATTTAATAATTACCTATATTGCAATTTCATCAATGAAAGAATGAAGAATATTTGGTTGATTCAGACGAGTTCATCTTCGCTTCCATGCTTTGTAAAATTTTGCAAAGTAATAATAACAAAAGAACCACCCTATTTTCATTTAGCAATAAATACTAAAAATAGTATGAAATACATCATTTCTTTTAAAAAACTGGGGTGGCCTAATAATTATGGCCGGTAGTGTATATATATATATATATATATATATATATATATATATATATATATATATATATATATATTCTTCATTTGTAAACGAGTTATTATGCGACCCAGATTTCTACCATGTGGTTTCTTCAGGCGATTTGCAATTGTTATTTGTTATTGCAAATCGCCTGAAGACACCACATGGTAGAAACCTAGGTCGCGTAATAACTCGTTTACAAATGAAGAATATTCAAAAGTTCTATAATATAATTGTATTGAACACTTTTTAATATACAAATGTGCACTGGTCTGATTTTATTATGACCAAAAACTAAGTCATTAAACAATATATATATATTACACAACAGTCTTTATTAAACTAGAGAGGATATAAATATATGTATATATTCTTCACTACACGACGACATAATTATTGTAAAAAAGAAGCACTGTTAGAGAACAAACACGCAGCAAGTGTTTACATAGCTGGTCGTAAAGTTTAATATGTGGTAGTAAAGAGAAAATGAACTGAGCCGATGCTGCCTCGCTATTGTCTCTGTCTATGTGCGTGACAGGAGGGAAATATATACATACATGTGTGTGCGCGTACAAATAAATACCCAACAGTGTTTAATGAAGCTAAAAAAAACACAGTGGATGAAGAAAAAAAAAAAAAAAGAGAAAAGAATGATCGGATCCAGAAGGAAAAAAATAATTTTTTTTCGAGGTTCAATCATCTGTGAATCATTCACTCTCTCTCTCCCTTTCTCTTTCTCTTCCTTTCTCTCTCTTCTTTCTCTCACTTTGATTCTCCTTTTTGCTTTCTTCTACCTTTTTCTCTATATCTTTCTCTCTCCCTTTCTCTCTCTTTTTCTTTCTAGCCCTTTCACACTCTTTTCTTTTCTCGCTTTTTCACTCTTCTCTTTTTGCTCTCTCCCCTTTCTTTCTCTATCTTTTTTATCTCCCCCCTTTCGCTCTATTTCCATTTCTCTCTCTCTCTCTCTCCCTTTTTCACTTGTTACTTTTATGGCAAATAACCTCAGATGAGCTTTTCTCTTTTCCTTACAATTTACCATTTCTTTCTTTCAGTCTTTCTTTCTTTTTTCTTTTTGTTTAATTTTTGTTTAATTTCATCTTTATTGTTTTATTTCAATTACGAAATGACCGCATTTTGATTCGTTTAGATTCTCTTGCAAGACTTACGCACAAGAGACGACGTCAAAAATAAAAGTAAGAGAAAAATATATGAAGACAGTCATCAGTTGGAATCAAGAGAAAAAAAAGGAGGATGAGGTAATGAAGAAGAAAAAAGAAGAAGAGAGGAAAGGAAAAGAAATAGGAAGGAAGGAAGGAAGGAAGGAAGGAAGAAAAGAGAAAATTAAGTGAAAGAAAGAATGAGAAGTAGAAAGAGCTAATTAAAAGTAAGTGGACAAAAAGAAGGAAGACGAGAGAGAGAGAGGGTGGGAGGG
>JBBBDQ010002035.1:1210000-1295000 GCA_037127315.1 Ascarosepion bandense | reverse complement strand
CATCCTTTCTTTAAAAAAAATTATACCCGGTAGAGTGTTTGTGTATATATATATATATATATATATATATATATACATACATACATATGTGTGTGTGTGTGTGTGTGTGTGTGTGTGTGTGTGTGTGTGTGTGTGATTATTTATTATGTTTTGAATTACGGGATAAAAATTCTAATCTCTGGAAATCTAAAATGCTTCTTATTCTCAACCTTAATTCAATGACTGTCGATTTTTTTCTCTGATAAGTTTTTGTTTCCGTTTAGTTTTAGACACGCATGTGTACGCAGTTATGCGAGAGAGCGAGAAAGAGAGAGTTTGTGTGTGAGAGAGAGAGAGAGAGGGAGAGGGAGAGATGGGGAGAGAGGGAAGAGACAAGGGGAGAGGGAAAGGATCAAGAGAATGGGGGAGGGGAAGAGGAAGAGCAACCTGTCAAAAAAAAAAAAAAATCTGACAATTTGTGGTCAAAGCGAAATCATTTAATTGCGTAAATATTTCCAAAGCCAGAGGAAAAAAATTTTTTTCGTTAGAAAAAATTTGTAAAACGATAGCAAAAGTCTTTTTTTAAATGTAAATTTTAATACACACACACACAAACATACACATATGTACCTAAATGTATATATAGATAATATATATATAATAACCCTAAAACCACACAACTAAATCCTCTACAGAAAACCAATGTAGTGTATCAATTTATGCCCGTTCTGAGATTGTATCTCTGGTACTAATAATAAACCCACTACATATATTGGTTTTACTACAACCACTTTCTGCCGTAGACTTACCTGTCATTTTTCTGATCATAGTTCAATTGGACAACATTTCTTAGAAAAACAGACATTTAGGTAATATTAGACAGATTTTAGTCGATAACACAATAATACTCACACATAAACACAGTAAAAAGAATCTTCAGATGTTGGAGGCCATCTACATTAAATCAAAACAACTTAATAAAATCACATATCACTCTGGTCACAACACATTATATTGCATTTAGACATATGGTTCTGTTAACATTTCGGTCTACAAAGCGGAGTGACGTCATAGAATCGCATTACAAATTTACGACCAGCCTCTGCTATTCGGTGACTGTTATCGTCGCATAGCAATGTTTTATGTCAACACTAGATAAAATCATCTTTGATGGTAGGTGTTTTTATGTTAACGTCCCTGTAACTTCTCTGAAGATGGTTCATGTGAGCCGAAGCTTAGAACCAGCATAATAAAAAAAATGTTTAGAACGGCTCATGATTAAACTTAATAGACATTTATTGTCTGTTATATTTAACAGTATATGTATAGGTATGTATATATATATATATATATATGTATTTGTTGTGCAAATTGGTGATCAGGCCGGATGAGTCCATATATGCGAAAAAATAATGTAACTAAGGTCCGCACAGCATAATTACAATATAAACCATAGGGATGGGTCCATTCGGTGCAGAAGAAACAGATATGACTGAGCAGGTAGCTGCACTTGGTGTGTTCGGGATCGAGTAACCAGCCATTAAAAATGAATTTGAGTACTCTAGCTATTGGGCGCGTAATATGATATGCGGTAAAAAGACTACCTTCTTCCACCAAACGTCCCGTGGCCCAGGGGTAGAGTTGCTGACTGACGCCAATTCGGTCGGGTATCGAGCCTGGGTTATGTAGCAATCGGAGTCTAACCCTACTGATGAGCTGTGATACAGCGAAACAGATCTGTCTGCGGAATGACAAAAATGATATATATATATCTAATGTGCGATTGAACTGTCGCCAATTTATATTTTCAATTTTGTGCAACCATTGTTTGTTTTTGATTTTGTCAACGCACAGTATAGTAGGGTCAGTTGGGCACAGTCTGAGAGTAAAAGAACACTATGACGCAATTCAACCAGCCAGAAATTCGGAAACGGCATGCTGTACTGATTGACACTCGCAGCGGAAGCTTCAATATATTTAAGAGTATTTGGCCTCAGTCTGAGGACACTGCAGATGATTCGGAAAGAGTTGGAAGAGTCAAATAGTGATTACGAAGGTGATTTGAGTGATCACTAGGGATGGCGACGTTACGCCTTTATTTATCTTCCCACTGTGCCTCAGATTTAACACGAAGGCTTACATCAAGTGCCTTGAGGAGGTAGTGCTTTTTTATGGGTCAAGAGGGTGGCCGCTGGAAGATCCTATATCTGGCAAAAGAACTATGTCACGCTCACACGAGAACCCATTCATGTCTGTCAGACAATTTCTGGAACCACATCATCCCGTACATTTGGCTAAATTACTCCCTAGACTTCAACCCCCTGTTCATTAGCTGTGTGGCACAGATGACCTAGAGACCAACAAAACTTTTTTATAATGCCGCGGTTGAAACCAATGCTGATTTTATTCTATGTTATCTATCTATCTATCTATCTATCTATCTATCTATCTATCTATCTATCTATGTCTCTGTCTCTCTCTCTCTCTATATATATATATATATATAGCTTAGGGGTTAGCGACTCCGACACCAAATCGGTCGAGTTTCGATCCTGGCCAGAAACAGGCTTGTATGTGGATGACGAATATATATACATGTATTGATTCCAACTCCGTAAACGGAGAGAATAATCCCCAGAAATCTATTTAATATAAAATATTATTATTAAGCAATGGATCTCTATAGGGAGCTCAATGTTTATATATATATATATATATATATATATATATAAACATTCAGACCCCCTCTCTCTCTCTCTCTCTCTATATATATATATATATATATATATATATATAGGGAGCTCAATGTTTTTACATATATATATATATATATATATATATATATATATATATATATAATGGAAAATTCAAACTTCACCCGACTGATTTCGGACATTTTACTTACTGAGCAAACAATTATTTTTGGAATACATTTACTGTTTGACTCATGAACCTTTTAGTCCCTAACCTCGCCATCGTACATGTTGAAAAGTTCTCGGCCTGACTCCAAAACTGGTTACAAAAGAAATGCAGATGTTCGATTAATTGACCAGAGATTGGCAAGTGGGTTCAGCCAGGAACTTTTCACCACCCTCTTCGTAATATGCAAAGACAGGCGGGGGTGGGGATCTGACTGATCGGTGCCTTTGAGAGGAACCGATCAGAGTAAAAATCGAAGAGAGATGTCAGATCGATCAGGCGGTGATTGACTTTTGACCTGTGGAAAGATGAATAAATACGGTCAGTTTGAGAGAGAATGTAACTGAGAAGGAAAAGAATTTATAAGAAATGGAGATGGGGAGGAAGATGGGGAGGGAGATGGGGAGGGAGATGGGGAGGAAGTTGGGGAGGGAGATGGAGATTATACGTTGACCCCTTTTAGCTGCTACAATATAGGGTCTAGGGAGTAGTTATTGGCGGGTGATTTGCTTTAGTTTCAACAATCGTCACGGAAGACTTAACAGAATCCAAGGTGGATTCCAGTATTTGTTTTTTAACTTTCTTTCTCAGTGCATTTATACAAAATAAGCAGAGACAACGTGCATTCTAACGTAGGACCAGTGATCGTTCCGACAATTGACGTGTGAAGAGACTGACATAGGATAGAGCTAGCTACCTAGCTAGCTAGGTAGATATAAACAGAATAAGATAGATAGATAGATAGATAGATAGATAGATAGATAGATAGATAGATAGATAGATAGATAGATAGAAATAAACAGACTTAGATAGATGGATAGATAGATATAGATATGAACAGACTGAGATAGATAGATAGATAGATAGATAGAAATAAACAGACTTAGATAGATAGATAGATAGATAGATAGAAATAAACAGACTTAGATAGATAGATAGATAGATAGATAGATAGATAGATAGATAGATAGATAGAAATAAACAGACTTAGATAGATGGATAGATAGATAGATATGAACAGACTGAGATAGATAGATATGAACAAACTGAAATAGATAGATAGATAGATAGATAGATAGATAGATAGATATGAACAGACTGAGATAGATAGATAGATAGATAGATAGATAGATAGATATGAAGAGACTGAGATAGATAGATAGATAGATAGATAGATAGATAGATAGATAGATAGATATGAAGTGAGATAGATAGATAGATAGATAGATAGATAGATAGATAGATAGATATGAAGAGACTGAGATAGATAGATAGATAGATAGATAGATATGAAGAGACTGAGATAGAGATAGATAGATAGATAGATAGATAGATAGATATGAAGAGACTGAGATAGATAGATAGATAGATAGATAGATAGATAGATAGATAGATAGATAGAGACTGAGATAGATAGATAGATAGATAGATAGATAGATTGATAGATAGATAGATAGATAGATAGATAGATAGAGACTGAGATAAGTCAAAGGATTGAAATCGATAGATATATAAAGAGACAGGCATAAAAACAAAGTTTATGATCGGCAGTAAACTGACGTCTAGTAAAAGGTCGACGAAAATAAATGAAATTCGATATCTCTCTTTAGTAATAATTGATTCTTTCTTTGCTTATTCGTGTCATTAACAGAGTATATTTTAACATTGTGGTCCAGTGGATATCGGCTCCAGCAATGGGCTAAATAGCAAGACAGATGAAGTTCTATAGCCTTGGTTGGCAGCCTGTCTACCGCAGACAGTAATGGCAATCTACGGCGGGAAAATCTTTCTGCTCATTCACTCATGTCTCTTTCGAGATATGATTGTCCAAGCGTGTAACACTTAACTGATTCATATTTTAACGAACTTCACCTGTCCAGCAGTTAGGATATGCTTACATCTTATGTTTTTTTTTCTCCAAACCTTCAGCTTCATCAACAGGATACTTTATGACACGTAACTTTAATGAAGGTTCAAATGAATTAAAGCAACAGATAATTAGAGAGAAAAATCTTTTCGTTTTGTACATTAATTAACCAATAACTATTACACAACTTCCGAATTTTATTGGCCTTGAACCAGTGGCGGACATGGTTGCAATTATCAGCCATTGCTAGATGTCAGCTTTCGAACAGAGATAAAAACCAGGATATTTAGAACTCGGATTTTCGAAGCAATCACAAAAAATGTTTTTGCTAAAATCCTGCCGCACTCACCCAATTTTTCAAAAATATTAATTTTACAACGCTACGGAAAGAGAAATCGGGGAGCCGAGTTCGAATTCCAGTTGAATTTGTTGCATTCACTTACTCCAAAATAACCTTGGGAAAGGTATTAATCCATCGTTTCTCCCTCCAGCTATGGGTTAAATAGCAGGACGGATTGGGTTCTATAGGCTTGGTTGGCAACTAATTAACCGCAGAAAGTAATGGCAACCTACTGCAGGAAAAATCTTTTGCCCAGTCAGTCGAGTCTCTTTCGAGACATGATCGCCCATACGTGTATCACGCATGGCACTTAAATGGCTGACTGATTAGATTGGCATCTAGGTTTTACTCTTTTACCGTTGAAATAGTTAAATGTAACCTCCACTTCAACTTCAACAGTTTCTTTTCTCGCACTTCCTGCCTGTGTAACTCCTTTTCGTTTCCTTGCATCACTGATAGCTACAATCACTACTACTTCCATGATAGCTAAAAATTAAATGCAACGTCATTTGGCACCTTCTATCTTCTTGAAACCCGTTCATCTTTTATCCTTTCTTCAATACCCATTGTACCCAGTCTTTTTTCTCATTATAATAAAAAATAAAAAACAATATGACGATAAATAAATATGATTGCAAGTAAGCAGTCGATACGCGTCTTATGCGAATGTAAATGGCGAAATTTAGTCTTTCAGAATTTTAAACATTTTTCCTTGTAAATCACTTACAACACCATTTTTTTTTTGCATTTTTTAATTTGCTATCTGTTAGCTGAATCTAATCATGCTTATCAAATTCTCAAGGTTGAGCCGAATTCCTTAGGCCAATTAGAACCCGAATGATAGATATTTCCAATACAGTAGAATCTGACGTATGCGACCCTCTTCGTCAGCGACCACCTGTTTTTAACGACCATTTTTCTATACATTATTGCATTTGACATGTTCAAGGGATTTATCGCAGTCTCTGTACTGACTTTGATAAATTCAAGGATTGGGAAAATCACAGTTATGTCCCTTTCTCAAATGTCTATCTCTTTTTTCCTATATTTTTTGTGCATCTATCTACTCTATTTCTATCTAGGTATATCTATCTCTATCTCTCTGTTTCTCTACCCCCAACCACGATCGCTGTCAGTTTTTTTTTGTATGCTTTTTTTTTCATGTATTATCGCAGATTCCTTTTTGCTATCACTCACTTCTAAGAAAAAAAACTGAAACCGTATACGTCGCAATTTTTCCAACCTCCATATTTTATAAGAAATGGTTAGTACTAGCACAGGCATGAAAAGAAAAGCAATAACTGACTTTTTTAAAAGTCCACTTAATAAATATTTTTTGTGAATAAATATTTTGGTCTCTTGTTGACCGTTGTAAATACGTTTTTTTCAATTTTTAAATGAACAATGCTGAATAAATTTCTTTAAAGTTCCGCCATTTTCTTATGTTCTCATGTTAAAATGTTCTACATGGTAAAATTAGATTACATGGTAAAATTCTAATATGTAGATTCTGATGAGTGGAATATACGCTCCTGGCGGACATAGGTCATAACTATGAGCCTTTAGTGAGTGACCACCTGTCGTATGCGACCAGTTTTTGATGGCAGCAGGGGGTCGTCGCATACGACAGGTTCCACTGTATTAATACCTCATAAAGCTTCGTAAACAAAATGCTTATCCCGTTTCACATACGATTGAAAATATCGACATTTAACCTTTTCATTTTTTTGTTTTATATTTTCAAATTAAGCCACATTGGTTTAGTTTTCTGATATTCAGTGTAGCGAGAATTATTCTTTGTTTGATGCGAAGCGTCATTGGATGACGTTTCGGTGACACCTGTCGCTCATCCTGCTTTTCATCTTTATTGACGACTATCCAGATGACTTGAATGTTCAACCAATAACCACGCAACGATGTCTGGAATTTTTCATATCCCGAAGTGTTCTGTCCAAATTCTTCCCACCAAAGCCTTTCATATTTTTCTTCTTCTTTCTTCCTCTATCACTAACTCAAAAAACATAAAAACAAAATGAATAAGATAACCGTCACGCTATTCATTATTTTAAATTCACACACACACACACACACACACACACACACACACACACACACACACATGCACGCACACACACACATACACACACACACACATCCCTGTTTAGGATTGGGTTCTATAGCCTTGGTCGGCAACTAGTCTACCGCAGAAAGCAATAGCAACCTACTGCGGGATAATCTTCCGCCCAATCAGTCATGTCTCTTTCGATACATGATCGCCCAACTGTGTATCACGTATGGCATTTAACTGACTGACTACTTAGCATACGGGAAATACGTGTTACACACACACGCACAAACACACACATATATATAGTGACGTAAATTGATTAATATACATATGATAGTGTACAGATGTATAGTATTTTTATTCAGGTGTTAATGAAACAGTGCTTGCTCAATATATGAACGGAGCTGTATTATACATACATGCATACATATATACATACATACTGTTACACACACACACACACACACACACACACACACACACACACATATATATATATATATTATCCTACGTCGATGGCACTACACAGAGTTTCATGCGTTATGCAATAGTTTCAAATATGCACCTGATGATTGTATAACACATGAAATTCCGAGTCGTGCCATACACGTAGGATATATATATATATATATATATATATATGAAGGCAGACAAGCAGACTACCATTATCGAAATTGTTCATTATATGCCAAATTAAAAAAGAAACCGTTAAATGATTTGTCCTTGGAAATGACGATTTTAGGATCTTTTTCAATTTTGTCATTCAGTTACTCGTCATTAGTTCGTGTTTTCTCTTTCTCTCTCTCTCTCTCTCTCTCTCTCTCTCTCTATATATATATATATATATATATATATATATATATATATATACTCAGCATCTCTGAGGACTGCGTTGGGCATGAAATTCCGGATCATGCTTTTAATAAGGGATAGACAAGACTCAGTAACATCAACTATGAACATCGCCGAAATTTGTTGACCTTGTTTGGAAAATAAAACCTTTCTTCAACTTTAGACACACACATAAATAACACACATTTATTTTAAAACGAAAAAAAACTCGTCCCTGAAGATAGCTAAATGAATAGTCGAAACCGCTTGGATATGCAGAACTGTTGGAACGTCTTACACGTTTTGAGTCCAGGAAAGAAATCAACATTACATACATAGGAAAAAAGTACAGAGCTTAATCGCAATATCTTGTCAGTGGTTTTTAACGAAACATGTATAAAAGAGGGGTTGCTGTCCAAATACACAACGGTATATATATATGTGTGTGTGTGTGTGTGTGTGTGTGTGTGTGTGTGTATAAACTGATATATATAATATATTCCCTATGTATACACACGCATATATATATATATATATATATATATATATATATATATATACATGTATTTGTGTGTGTGTATGTGTGTGTGTGTGTCGTTGGGTGTGTGGAGGTCGAGTGTGCGTGCGTGTTATATCTTTTCTCAAAAATGACCTCCCTCCTTAAGAAGAAAATAAGTAGAATTGTTATCAACTTTTATTATCACAAGACAAAATGGCATTTTTATGAGGCAAATGCTTAAGTTAAATGACAATAAAAAACAAATCATTGCCTTCATCTCCTGCTGCGCTGGGAATTGATCCCGGGACTGAATTCTTGAATTTGGGATCGGAAACATTTTGATTCTAATATAAATGAACAAAACTGCTGTAAATTTCTCCTCAGTGACGCGGAGTTCGAATTCCAACTGAGATGCTCTCTTCGGATTGTTTGGTCTGGGAAAGGCATGAAACCATCGCTTCTCTCTGCACCCAGTTAAGTGGTAAATGACAGGAGGGATTGCAATTTCTAGCCTTGGTTGTCAGCCGAAGTAGAAGAAAGACAACGAATTTAAAACCAGAGAATAATGTTTAAGGTTTGCAATTTTACCAATAGCCCGATTTGGTTCCGATTTCGACCTCCATGTGGAGATGACAAAAACAAGCCAAAATTTCATGACTTTTGTTTGTCTGATTCGAAACACATGAGTCAATGAATGTAGAGTTGGTTGCAAGGACTTCAAAGGTTGTAAAAGTGTCTCGATTGATCAATTACGACTGAATAGGGAGTTTGATCCTCACTGTGTGCCTCATACTTTCAGCCTTGGGCTACATCTAAGCTATGCTTAGAAAATCACCATAACAATTAAGATCGAAGTGATCCAGAAAGCATCATCTCGGGAGTCTGTTCCATAAAGTAACAATTATGGATGGAACTTCCTCCTTACCAACGGAATACAAAGTGAGATGTGGATGACTCGACCCTGTGTAGCTGGCATGACGTTTCTTGGTTGTGAAAGATTAAACCTTCATTTATTCCATTTATTTCCTTAAAGATCAGAACAGCAAAGCGACGACGTATTTCTTCATTTATCATGAGAAATGTGCGCTGTCGTGCCGTAGATACCAATTCGAAATGAGAATTCAGAGAGGCGAGTTCGAATTTTACTTGAATTCGTTGCATTCATTTACATTAGGAAAGTCGGTTCTTCCTCTAGCTATGGGTTGAATAGCAGGACATTTTGGATTCTATCGCCTTGGTTGGCAACCAGTCTACTGCAGAAAGTAATGGCAACTTACTACGGGAAAAAATCTTCTGCCCAGTCAGTTTCTTTCGAGACATGATCGTCCAAGCGTATATCACGAATGATACATAATTGACTGGCTGATATATTGAAGTATTTTAAACATCATGATCTAACGGTTCAGTTAACATTTTGGCCGAACCTCCTAATCCTTTTTTTTAACCTTACGTCATGGTCTTTGGAGATTCGAGCTTTTAAGTCCGACGTTTATAAATCGTTCAAATGTTTGAAGGAAAGAAGCGGGATGAAGTAGAACCATTACAGAATAGAGTAACCGACTTTAAAGGTCTGGCCAGAGAGTGCATCGGCAGAAAAAGGATGAGATAAAATAATAAATATAAACACATTAGTATAAACGAAATTATCGAATTAATTTTAAGATAAATAGATATGAACATAGGTAGATATAGCATACAATGGTAGATAGATAGATAGATAGATAGATAGATAGATAGATAGATAGATAGATATGAATAGACTGAGATAGATAGATAGATAGATAGATAGATAGATAGATAGATATGAATAGACTGAGATAGATAGATAGATAGATAGATAGATAGATATGATATGAATAGACTGAGATAGATAGATAGATAGATATGAACAGACATAGATAGATAGATATGAACAGACATAGATAGATAGATAGATAGATATGAATAGACTGAGATAGATAGATAGATAGATATGAATAGACTGAGATAGATAGATAGATAGATAGATAGATAGATAGATAGATAGAATAGACTGAGATAGATAGATAGATAGATAGATATGAATAGACTGAGATAGATAGATAGATAGATAGATATGAATATACTGAGATAGATAGATAGATAGATATGAACAGACCGAGGTAGATAGATGGATATAAACAGAATGAGGTAGATAGATAGATAGATAGATAGATAGATAGATATGAACAGACGGAGGTAGATAGAGATAGATAGATTGAGAGAGAGAGAGAGAGAGAGAGAGAGAGAGAGAGAGAGAGAGAGATGAACAGACTGAGATAGAGCGAGAGAGCGAGGGAGATAGATATGAAGAGACCTAGCTAGATAAATAGGTGTTTTAATCTTGGTAATAAACCGTAATTGTTTATAAGGATTACATTTCGGTATCACTGGAAATAAGTAATTACCGGATTTCTCTGCAGGAATCAAAAAACATTTTTTTTATTTTATGATAAAACGTTCCCCATGGTTCCAATAAGCATAAGTACCAGAGATTGGACATAAAATCATTTGTTTGAGTATAACAGACAGACAAGTACTGGCCAGTAATATATCTTCTTCTTCATGTGCCGTGTCCATTCAGAACGTAAGCGATCATGGACTTCCACTTGGTCCTGTCTGTTGTCGCTCTCAAAATTTTTCCTCTTGGTATCGCTCCCAAACCCCGATCCGCCATTCATTTGCTCAAACTTATCAAATATGTCTCATGCTGCTTTCCCCTGTCTCTCTTTCCTTTTGCCCGTCCTGTGAGTATTAGATTCTCCAAGTCATCCTTCTTCATTACATGTTCCAAAAACTGCAGATGTCTCTTGCTGATGTTAAGTATGAGTTTTCTCTTCGTTTCTATCCTCTCCAACACTTCACCGTTAGTCACGTGCTCAGTCCATCGTATTCTCAGCATCTTTCTGTAGATCCACATTTCTACTGCCTCGAGCCTCTCCTTCATCCTTGAGGAGATCGTCCAACATTTACTTCCATACAGAAGGAGAGATATCGCATAGCAATCCAGCACTCTTTTCTTTGTTTCCAATGAGGTTTTCCTGTCTTTCGTTCATCGGGTTAGCCTTTAAAATGCGTCCTTTGTCATGTCAGTGCGTAGAAAAGGTATAGAAAGGACGACATAGAATTTTCGCAGGTATCAATATTGAATCAGCTGCATTTTCTTAGACGAAATAAAGTCAATTTTATGATAAAATTAGCAGTATAGCCCGGCGTTGCACGGGTGTAATGAAAGCTTTAAAACTAATCCATAGTCCTGGAGCTCAGACTCTTTGGACGTTGGCACGAAAGACTAAAAAACAATAGTTGTTTCCAGTTAAAGCGAAACCGTAAACTGAAAGAAAAATGAATGGATGTAAGTCAAATTTTGATTTCCTGGTATCGATATCAAATAAGTTTTTTTCGTCGTAAACTGAATTTTGAAGGCTAAATAAGTCCTCTGAGTAAATGGTATCATGGCTGAGACTAAGAACTACAATTATACCTACTTAGAGCCAAACCCGAAGCAAAAACTAAAATAAAAGGACTAAAAGCAAATACAGAAATACAGGCAGATAAACAGACACACACACAAATATCTTGCCTTTTATATATATATTATCGATGTTCTGCACTATTGTAACAACTGCAACCTTGAAACTTCTGAATATCGTTTCTTATGTCTTTGTCTATGAGTGTATCAAATTTGATTAAAATCGGACCACTTTTTCTATAACCCTATTTTTTCGATTATCGATTTTCGATATTTATCGGGTGTACCTCGACATAAAACCTAGCTAAGAACACTCGCAGACGCTTATAGTACAACTGTGTAAATTTTGAAGAAAATCGGTTCAGCCGTTTCGGAGTCTGTAGATAACTGACACACACACACACACATACACACACAGAGAGAGAGAGAGAGAGAGAGAGAGAGAGAGAGAGAGAGAGAGAGAGAAAAACTTCCATTTATAAATAAGTTTAGATTAGATAGTTGTAGTTATGCATATTGAGTTCCGGGCTAAATTTCCAAAACGTCAAGCAGATATATTTTGAATCTTGTAGGCAATCAATCTAAAAAGATTCTGCCACACGTGGTACACGCTTGGGAGATCATGTCGTGAAAGGGACATGACTGACTAGGCAGAATATTATCCCGCATTAGGTTGCCATTGCTTTCTGCAGTAGACTGGTTGCTGACCAAGGCTATAGAACCCAATCTGTCCTGTTATTTGACTCATAGCCAAGAAGAAGAAATGTATTATATTATTAAGTAGTAATTAGTGGGGGATCAGTTTATTACTTCATAACAATAGAAAACCGATCACCCACTTTATGACCAGTAATCATGTTTTCAGCTATTATATTCAGTCAGTTCATTAAGTGCCATACGTGATACACGCTTTGGGCGATCATGTCTCGAAAGGGACATGAGTGACTGGGCAGAAGATTTTCTCGCAGTAGGTTGCCATTATTTTCTGCGGTAGAGTGGTTGCCATCCGAGGCAAACCTATAGAACTGCCCGCTATTTAACCCATAACTGGAGGGAGAAAAGATGCATTAATACCTTTTCAAAGGGAATGTACGCGTAAGTGAATGCAACGAATTTAACCGGAATTCGAAGTCGGCTCTTCGATTTCTCGTTCTGAGCTGATATCCACTGCCCCACAATGACATTCCGAAAATAACGAATGTGCCAGCGAGTGTATTTCTAAGTCATTTCAACAAACAATTACATTTAAATTCATCGTATATTTTTGTACAAAACAAGGGAAAAATTACTGTCGAACTTGTATGAATAATTCACATCCTTTTTCTGTGACAGGAAATTTATGGACATGAAAAGAAAGTAAAAATAACGCGGGAGACTTAAGTAGCCTGTGTAGCGTGGATATCTATTTATCTATCTATCTATCTATCTATCTATCTATCTATCTATCTATCTATCTATCTCAGTCTGTTCATATCTATCTATCTATCTATCTATCTATCTATCTATCTATCTATCTATCTATCTATCTCAGTCTGTTCTATCTATCTATCTATCTATCTATCTATCTATCTATCTATCTATCTATCTATCTATCTCAGTCTGTTCATATCTATCTATCTATCTATCTATCTATCTATCTATCTATCTATCTCAGTCTGTTCATATCTATCTATCTATCTATCTATCTATCTATCTATCTATCTATCTATCTCAGTCTGTTCATATCTATCTATCTATCTATCTATCTATCTATCTCAGTCTGTTCATATCTATCTATCTATCTATCTATCTATCTATCTATCTATCTCAGTCTGTTCATATCTATCTATCTATCTATCTATCTATCTATCTATCTATCTATCTATCTATCTATCTTAGTCTGTTCGTATCTATCTATCTATCTATCTATCTATCTATCTATCTATCTATCTATCTTAGTCTGTTCGTATCTATCTATCTATCTATCTATCTATCTTAGTCTGTTCGTATCTATCTATCTATCTATCTATCTATCTATCTATCTATCTATCTATCTATCTATCTATCTTAGTCTGTTCGTATCTATCTATCTATCTATCTATCTATCTATCTATCTATCTATCTATCTTAGTCTGTTCGTATCTATCTATCTATCTATCTATCTATCTATCTATCTATCTATCTATCTATCTATCTCAGTCTGTTCATATCTATCTATCTATCTATCTATCTATCTATCTAGTCTGTTCGTATCTATCTATCTATCTATCTATCTTAGTCTGTTCGTATCTATCTTATCTATCTATCTTAGTCTGTTCGTATCTATCTATCTGTCTATCTATCTATCTATCTATCTATCTATCTATCTATCTATCTATCTATCAGTTAATTGGTTTACGAATACTCGTTAGGAGAGGAAAAGTGCACGCGTCGACTAATATATGATTTAATTTTATTTCTCTGACCCTGAACTTTTTGTGTTTCCATAAATAAATATCCTGTTTTCTGGAGGCGTTTCTCAGTGCATAGAAAGTACAAATTATTTTCTTATAATCAAGCCAGACGTCACACCCAAATCGACAATTCTAATAAAATGTCTAACCTGAAACGGTTTACACAGATCAACGCCCGGATGTTACGAGAGTAAGCAAAACAAAAGAAACGATTTGAAAGAAATTTAAACAGACGACTATATTCGGAATCAAGGCTTCTGATTAAGAGATTGAAAGTTTTAAGGAGCGCGGACCGACCTCTTCATTCTGACCCGGGGTAGTAGTACCTGCTAGGGCCACAGCTATGGAAAAATACTGACCCCCCCCCCCGCCAAAAACAAAAATACTATCAAGGCATAAAAATCCATTTCAATTGCAAAACTAACAGCAATACATCTAAACTTATTTATAAATGGAACTTTGCCTCTGTGTGTGTGTGTGTGTGTGTGTGTGTGTGTCCGTTACCTATAGACTCCGAAATGGCTGAACCGATTTTCTTCTAAATTTACACAGTTGTACTCTAAGCGTTTGCGAGTGTTCTTAGCTAGGTTTTGTGTCGAGGTACACCCGATAAATATGGAAAATCGATAATCGAAAAAATCGGGTTATAGAAGGAGTGATCCGATTTTAATCAAATTTGATACACTCATAGACAAAGACATAAGAAACGATATTCAGAAGTTTCAAGGTTGCAGAAATAGTGCAGAAAATCGATAATATATATATATATATATATATATATATATATATATATATATATATATAAAGGCAAGATGTTTGTGTGCGTGCCTGTTTATCTGCCTGTATGTCTGTATTTTTTTCAGTCCTTTTATTTTAGTTTTTGCTTCGGGTTTGGCTCTATGTAGGTATAATTGTAGTTCTTACTCTCAGCCATGATACCATTTACTCAGAGGACTTATTTAGCCTTCAGAATTCAGTTTACGACGAAAAGGACTTATCGATACCAGGAAATCAAAATTTGACTTACATCCATTCATTTTTCTTTCAGTCGACGGTTTTGATTTAACTGGAAACAACTATTGCTTTTTAGTCTTTCGTGCCAGCATCCAAAGAGTCTGAGTTCCAGGACCATGGATTAGTTTAAAGCTTTCATTACATCCGAGCAACGCCGGGCTGTACTGCTAGGTTTTATATAAAAAGACCGACAATACAATAACCACCAATATGATTTATCTGTAGTTGAAATATCTTTATATAAAAATGACCAATACATATTTATAGTAAAATCACGAACAATAAATTTTTATAGCAAAATGAACAGCAGTACATTTTATCTGCAGTCCGAGACATTAAACTGCGTTCAAAGTATATTTAGTTGACGACATGAAATTCTGTTCAAATTATTTAGATTTCGGCATTAAATAACCCCGAAACAAAACCAACCAACCAGCCAACTAACCACTTTATTAGAACACTATTATTAAATCTATTCTTTAAGAATCTGGGAGAAGTTTTTCTGCTACCACTACTGGTAGAAGTTAAATTCTTTCTCCCTTACGCAAAATGTCTCCAAATCAACATGCCGACAACCAGCAAACATGGATGAACATATTGACTAGAACCTCGCACATGCGCACACACGCACAAGCGCAAAAGAAAATATAGATTAACATTCGAATCACGCATAGACAAGCTGGAATTAAGATACGCATATGCAGACACAAATTCTACACGAAAACGATATTGACAAGAGAGACACACGTGAAGAGTTCTTAACCAATGAAAAAGAAAATAAGAAAAACTACAGAGAGCAAGGTTAATCTCAGTCTGTTCCTTCTTTCCTTTCTTCTGCATCCTATCTATCTATCTATCTATCTATCTATCTATCTATCTATCTATCTATCTATCTATCACAGTCTGTTCATATCTATCTATCTATCTATCTATCTATCTATCTATCTATCTATCTATCTACAGATCTGTTCATATCTATCTATCTATCTATCTATCTATCTATCACAGTCTGTTCATATCTATCTATCTATCTATCTATCTATCTATCTATCTATCTATATATCTATCTATCACAGTCTGTTCATATCTATCTATCTATCTATCAATCATCTATCTATCTATCTATCTATCTATCTATCTATCTATCTATCATCAGTCTGTTCATATCTATCTATCTATCTATCTATCTATCTATCTATCTATCTATCTATCAGTCTGTTCATATCTATCTATCTATCTATCTATCACAGTCTGTTCATATCTATCTATCTATCTATCTATCTATCTATCTATCTATCACAGTCTGTTCATTTCTATCTATCTATCTATCTATCTATCTATCTATCTATCTATCTATCTATCTATCTCAGTCTCTTCATATCTATCTATCTATCTATCTATCTATCTATCTATCTATCTCAGTCTGTTCATATCTATCTATCTATCTATCTATCTATCTATCTATCTATCTATCTATCTTAGTCTGTTCGTATCTATCTATCTATCTATCTATCTATCTATCTATCTATCTATCTATCTATCAGTCTGTTCATATCTATCTATCTATCTATCTATCTATCTATCTATCTATCTATCACAGTCTGTTCATTTCTATCTATCTATCTATCTATCTATCTATCTATCTATCTATCTATCTCAGTCTGTTCATATCTATCTATCTATCTATCTATCTATCTATCTATCTATCTATCTATGTCTGTCCATATCTATCTATCTATCTATCTATCTATCTATCTATCTATCTATCTCAGTCTGTTCATATCTATCTATCTATCTATCTATCTATCTATCTATCTATCTATCTATCTATCTATCTCTTTCTGCCCATATCTGCCTCTCTATAGACGTTAGCCCGTCCATGTCTATCTTATGAGAATTGGCCATCTAAGTCTATTACTGTCTTCCTCCCTGTATGCGTTTTTGTGCTATGGTAATTATGGAAATATATCAGCTTCCATAAACCTTCCTTTTTTTTTTAGCTCCATATCCTTTTCTTTTTATTTCCGTAATATCAAAAAACTAACGAGAAATGTCGTTGCAAACATCTGTTCATTGAGGAAACATGGTTCGAATGATTTGGATAGATTTTAATTTGAATGTATGGCTGTTGGCGTCGTGACACTCATTCATTCGTTGCACTTCCGGGTCAGTTTGTAAAATGAAGAACTTTTTTGTCAAAAAACGCAAGCATAAATATTCAAGGAAGCAGATTCTCACGGGTTAAGATTTCACAATGCCTATTCAATATATTAGTTACAAAGTCTGGCTCATGGCCATTCCCTTTCTAATATTTTCTATTTTTTTTAACAATGATTTATTTAGTTATAAATCGTTGTTAAAAAAAAATAAATAGAAAATATTCGAAACTTACATTTTATTCAACTGAATCATTACAATTATGACCCACATTTGAAAAATTATAAATGAAATATTTCAACTTATATATCAGTTTAATTTCTTTCCCCAAACAAAATAAGGTTATTATTTAATTATTATTTTTGGGGGGACGAGCATCCTCCTCTTTATGGTTTTTGTCCGATGTTTTCTCCGAAAGATGAAAAATCAATTAGACTGAGTTATAAATAATTTCCGCTTTTTTTTTTCAACTTTATTCTTCAAAAGATAAATTACAATTGCATTTTATTCAATTATAGATTTACCATTCCTTGTAATGACTTGCCACTTATCAGACATTTCTTCGAGAGATCTGGATTAAAACGTCTGCAGGTTTTGATGTGAAAATGTTTTCAATGTACTGTTGAATCTGGTTTTCATTAAAAACAAGTTTTCTCCACCAAAGCCTTTTAGAGCGGAAAAAAAAAAACTAATTCTCGGTTGGTGCCAATCGGGTGAATATGACGGGGGGGGGGGGGGGTTGTGGGTAGAACAGGTTAACCGATTTTCTTGTCTAATTCTTGATGTATGCGGCTTTACTTCTTGATGGAAGAAAACAAAAATTTTCCTACTGACGAGTGCGGGGCGTTTTTAGACCGAACTTTTATGGACACCTTACAGCTGCTGGGCGTATAAATGAACATTTAATAAAACATTACATTTTAAGAACCTTAAATAAATAATGGCTCGACGAACCCACCACACGTAGAATATTACTTTTCTTTCATGTTGAATTCTTCAGGGTCGGTTGTGGATATGTATCCTTGTTCATTCAATTGCCTTTGCTCTGAAAATTGTCATATGTTACTTCACTCTAAATTTATTCTAAACTGCCACGTGTAATTAGTCATTAGGATGTTACATTCGCCATTACAACTGGTTTAAAAAACGGAATTTACTTATGAAACAACCTAGTAGTTCGAAGGAGATCATTGAAGCATTTTAGAAAACTATGCTGTTCCCAAACAAAAAACGAACTATTGAATAAAAAAAAACAAAAAAAAAAAAACGAAATTATGACTAAGTGTAACCATACTAAAAAAATACCTCTCAGGTTCATATAACCATGGATGAAAACGTTATAATTTTTTGTAATTTTAAAAATTGCGCGTTCAAAAATTCCTTGCCACGTGAGTGTTAAAAAAAAGAAAAAAAAAAAGAGATCTTTACGTGAGCGTTTTTTTTTTTTTTTTAAAAAAACAGTAAACATCAGTTATTGAAAATCGCCTGAAGATACCACTCATGGTAGAAGCCTACGTTGCGTAATAACTCGTTAACAAATGGAATATATATATAAGAAACTGATAGAACACGTAAATTGTAAACCCATTTTTCAAGCATTTACATTCATAAAGAGTGCTCGATACAGAGTAGAGCTTTATATTGTAATAGTTGTTACAATGGTTTATAAAAGCATAGTATACTATGCTTTTAATAAACAATATATATATATATATATATATATATATTTATATATATATATATATCCAAAACGAAACTGACATGTCGGTAAAATCTCAAAACAGTTCTCTTATTAATATTAAAAATGATCCTTGTAGCAAGCTCAATTTAAATAGTATTATTTATTTATTTATAGAGCCAAATATGTATATTTTCAAATAAAACTCAGAAAATTACATATGTCGTATGGTCATTTCAGCAAAAAGTCTTCGCTTCTTCAGCAGCAAAATTTTTATTATGCTAATGAAGGACAAAATTCATATACCGGAAGGTCTATGAATTTCTTTCTTACCCTCCGTATCAATTTCTAGACGACAACCTTCTAACATAATCTGCTCTTTTTTTTATTTGAGTGACTACATGTTCCAGGCAAACGAAATTAAATAGGCTACATGCTACAACGTGTTTGGCAGGAGCTGGACTACCAGCTTTACGTGTGTCGTGTCACATGCGGTACGCATATTGAACATTTGTGAAGCTTTGTGAAATCATTTATAAAATGTACATCCCTTTGAATAGCTTGTTTAAATTTTGATAAATAATCTTTTATTGTTCAATACGAAGCCTATTCAGTTCCGTTTGTTTGGGAAATGTAGTTACTCAGTTACATTTTAAATGACGTTCATTTTTTGGTAGACACCGTGTATATAGAGATTGACTCTAAACCTGAAGAGACCAAGATGGAAGTTGTTCATGAAGTACCCACTTGGGAGTTTTTTTTTCTTTTTTCAGAAAGTAAGTGTTCCAGGGAATGAGATGTTTGAGCAGAATTTCTTTCTTATCAAACGAACGCAAAGAAAATGGTGATGGTCTTCCACCATGAACACGATATGGCAAGTCCTAGCTGTGAAGGTTCGAGCTGGTGAAAAGTAACTCGTCCGAACATCTGTCATAGTAATTAGCGACGGAGTAGTGAGAGGCTAGCGGCCTTTTGCCTGTGGAGTAAGGGTTGCAGAATGGAAAATATGTGTCGTAGTAAAAAAAAAAATAAATAAAATGACGTTATTTTTAAAATGGCAATAGTTAAAATGACATGTTTTTTTTTGTAAATAAATAGAACCGAATAGAATAACAGATGACATAAAATCAGGGCTACAATGAATCGTGGCGTAAACAGAAACTTCCCCTGGCCAGTGTTTGATCTGAGATCGCGAGAACCAATTGCCAAGGAAAGAAGTCAATCCATTCTCACTGGAAAAAATTAGCTGTCGAAATCTTCTTCTTGTGGATTCTTGTTTTGAAAACCACACAATATAATAATAACAAAAACAGATATAAGAGGAAAAATGTAATTATATTGAATAAAAGATATATAACCTTTACACGGTTAGTAGATTCAGGAATACTTGTTAGTAGGAGTCAAATATATACAAGAAGTGAATCCGGGTAATAGCCTATATTCTTTCTGATCAACGAGCGGCGGTTCAACTGCTCTGACAAACACCAACTATAACAACTACAACAGACAACCGTTATCTGTAGGAAGGATTATTTGTATACCATGGAAGAGTCCATAGAGTGTGTAAAAAGGGGTGACTCCCCAACACTTCTTATCTCCATTTTTTTCTGTTTAGAAAAGGAACCATATTTGATTTGACTATTTGAATGGCAAGGCGGAATAATTTTTTGAAATTACCGCAGTTTATGAACGATTTTCGCTTTTGCTTCTTTTTAATACAATGTCCATTTAGGATGTACGCGATTATGGCTCTCCCAAATTTTCTTTTCTTTATTAACTTGGAGTTGCCATGACAACAATGAGTTTTCATTTTTTTAAGACTAGTTGACAACCAAGTCAAGAGAGATTAGTATACTAGGTTGTTTAACCCATAAGTTAGGGAGAAAGTGGTGGATTCAAACATTTTGCAAAAGTATTTATGCATAAATGAGTGCAATATCCCTGACCGGAAATTTAACTCGACACGTTAGATGCCGATAACCGCGACACAACACGCTCAGTAAAAATTCACGTGGCAATAAATGGTAAATATTTTTCTTCTGGTGGGCGATATTCAGTTTTTTTCCATTTTTTTTTTTAATGAAACCTTTTTTTTCTAAATTTGTTTTATATATCATGCAAAGTGTGGAAACCCTAATTCGCATCAGATTAGCTTTAGGAACAACGTCGACTTATACACGATGAATCTCGGAAAAAAGGTTTGATTTATCTGCTGAGAAATCGACTCATAGACGAGTATAGACACTTTGAAATTTTCATGCTAAAATCAAAATCTCAAATTTAAAATTTATTTTTCATAACTTCTGCATCCGCTACACTGATAAAATTATTCCTTAAAGAATTGAAACGAAGATGTAATAATGAGCCTCCCCACACGGCATTAGAGAATAAAACTTCAAATTTCACATGTTCTTAAATAAAAACCAAAAAACAGCGAATGTGGAAATAAATGCAGAAGAATGCGATTTCTGGCTGAAGAACATTAACCAGAGTAGCCCCATTTTGTAATACAAAAGAAGTGATTTACAAAGAAAAAAGTACATGACTTAAATGGTCAAAATAAAATATATTTGGGATCAACCAAAGACACCTTTAAGACCAGGTGGTTCAACCACAAGTCTATATTCAAAATAGAAAACTTAAAAAACTGTACAAAATTGGCTAGTCACGTGTGGAAATTGAAATCCAAATATGGAAAAGACCCAGACATAACATGGAGTATAGTGAAAAAAGCCAAGCCTTACAAGGGTGGCAAAATATGTAGACTGTGCCAGGAGAAAAGTTAGGGATTATGTTATTCCCAAACAAAAATGAATTATTGAATAAAAGAACAGCAATTATGACTAAGTGTAACCATACTAAAAAAATACCTATTAGGTTAATACAGTCATGGATAAAAACGTTATAATTTCTTGTAATTTTTAAAATTGTGCTTTCAAAAATTCCCCGTCACGTGAGCGTTAAAAAAAAACAAACAACAACAAAAAAAAAAACGGTAAACGGTAAAATCAGTTATTGCAAATCGCCTGAAGAAACCTAGGTCGCGTAATAACTCATTTATATATATATATATATTGTCATCCGCAGACAGATCCGTTTCGCCGTATCACAGCTCATCAGTACGGTTAGACCCCGATTGCTTTTTTACCCAGGATTGAAACCCGAATAGTTTGTTAATAAGGGAGGGATATGCGTGGGTGGTGCAGTGGATATCGGCTCGGAACGAGAAATCGGGGAGCCGAATTCGAATTCCAGTTGAATTCCTTGTATTTACTTATGCACAAATACCCTTGGGAAGGGGGTATTAATCAGTCTCTTCTTTCCCCCACCAACTGTGGGATAAATGGCAGGACAGGTTTATAGCCTTGGCTGGCAACCAGTCTACCGCAGAAAGTTATGGCAACCTACTGCGGGAAAATGTTTTAACGAGTCAGTCAGTCATGTCTCTTTCTACTCGATATAAAGTGGGGGATGAATTTTCTATTGCCATGAAGTAATAATCTGATTAGTACAAATTAACATAATTGGACACAAGCTTCTGTTGGACCTAAAGTGGGGGATCTGTTTTCTATTTTTTAAAGTAATAAAATAACCCCCCACTAATATAATCCATTTCTTCTCTCACCAGCTATGGCTTGAATGACAGAACAGATGGGGTTCTATAGCCCAGTCTACCGCAGAAAGTAATGACAACCTACTGTGGGATAATCTTCTGCCCAGTCAGTCATGTCTCTTTCGAGACATGATCGCCCAAGCGATGGCATTTAACTGACTGACTGAATATAATAGTTGGAATATTGATTAAGGCATTTACTGGTCATAAAATGGGGCATCGGTTTTCTATTGTTATGAAGTAATAAACTGATCCCCCACTAATTACTACTTAATAATATAATACATCTCTTCCCCCTCTAGCTATGAGTCAAATAACAGGACAGATTGGATTTTATGGCAACCAGTCTACTGCAGAAAGTAATTGCAAGTTACTGCGAGAAAATATTCTGTCTAGTCAGTCATGTCTCTTTCGAGTGTACTACGTATGTCACTTCAGTCAGTCAGTTAAGTGCCATACGTGATACGCGCTTTGGTTGATCATGTCTCGAGAGAGACATGACTGACTGGGCAGTAGATTATCCCGCAGTAGGTTGCCAATACTTTCTGCATTAGCCTGGTTGCCAACCAAGGCTATAGAACCTAACCTGTCATGTTATTTGACTTATTATAGCTAGAGGGGGAAGAGATGTATTATATTATTAAGTAGTAATTAGTGGGGGATAAGTTTATTACTACATAACAATAGAAAACCGATCCCCCACTTTATGACCAGTAAATGCCTTAATCAATATTTCAACTATTATGTTGTCAGTCAGTTAAGTGCCATACGTGATACACGCTTTGGGTGATCCTGTCTCGAAAGAGACATGACTGACTGGGCAGAAGATTATCCCACAGTAGGTAGCTTTCTGGGGTAGACTGTTTACTGACCAAGGCTATAGAACCCAATCTGTCCTATTATTTAACCCATAACTGGAGGGAAGAGACGGATTAAGACCTTTCCTAAGGGTATTTGCGCGCAAGTGAATACAAGAAATTCAACTGGAAATCGAACTCTGTTCCCCGATTTGTCGTTACGAGTCGATATCCACTGCTCTACAATGCCCATTGACTGAATAAGACACTAGGTTTGGATTGAACTCACTGCCTTAACTTGTAAATGAAGCTGGTTATTACCGCCACTTGACGCCGCGCATTCATTGTAGAACTTGTTGGTTAAACTGCCGTCAATTTCAATCCACACGAATTTCTTTCATTTGTTGTCGTCATTTTAGAAACTCTATTTTCGGTCTGTGCTCCAAAGAAGCAAATGGCGGACATTATTTTACCACATACTGATCGAAAGGCTTCAAAACTTGATACTGATTTTCTATTTTTAATTTACTTTCAACAAAATATTGATTTATAACTAACAAAAAATAGGGGTTTCGTATTTCGGGAATCTTTTGTCAAGTAGAAAATACTGTTTTTTGAGACATTTGAATGCTTTCATTTTTCGATTCTCTTGTAACAATACACCTTGGTGTAGAGTGCCTCTGCGTGAGGGTTGAGGTGTCGCTGATGACCTCAAAAATAAAGAAATAGTTTCATTCATTGTTTTTCTAAGAAGTATAAAAAATTTTAAAAATGTGTTATATTTATGAGGGATGTGTGCAATATACTAGAGGTATATAGACGTATATAGAGGTATATAGAGGTATATAGAGGTATATTTATACTAGAGGTAGAGCGTTTGTTTTTATTTTATTTTATCACGAGGACTGACTGAGATAGATTGTTTTGGATATTAAATACAATGGAGTTGGTTGGTAGTATGATGTATTTGTTATTGTTTAGATTATTATTAATCTATCTCATATAAAAAACACACACATAGTAACAACTACCTCGAAAACTATTATGGACATTATCAGATCTAAAAATAACCGAAATCAAAATGACGAACAAGCAGGTGTATCCAGAATAAATTGCCGGGATTGTTCCTCCATCTCCATCGGAGAAACAAGTAGAAATCTAAAAAAACGTATATATGAACACAAAAGAGAGATCACTAATAATAATCTTACAAATGCATTAGTGATTCACAGAAATAAATTCAACCACAATTTCGATTTTAAAAATGCCACACTAATAAAAAGAGTAAACAATTTATTCAGAAGAAAAGTTCTCAAGAGCGCCGCCATCCAGTACTACCAAAACATCAATTTACGCTCCGGATTTTTTCCCAATCTCACCTTTATTTATGGAAATTATACTAAACAGACTAACATACATAATAAAAATTTCAAAGAAAACGGTTGAATTCCCTTAATTTTAATATCTCGTGAATTTGCACTACACATGAAGAAATTCTAAAAATTAAAATATTCTGTTAATCTTTTGAAATGATTGGTGAGCGTTTTTGTGGTTGCCAACACTGTTTGTTTATAGGTACGTAATTTAGAATAAAGGTCATTTCGTCTTTTTGCCTTGATAAAGTCCATCACAGGACGAAACGCGTAGGCGATTTAAAATACAGTTTTCCTCTTGCCTTTATTTTATTTAACCATCCTGTCCTTAATCTCAGATCATAATTGAGTAGATTTTTACACACGCACGCACGCACGCACGCATATATATAACGTAGAATATTTGGTATTTTTGTCTGGTAAATTCCGATAGAGACAAACTCAAAAGAACTGAATGTTAAATTTTTATTAAATTTAACAGAGTGATCTAATCTTGAAAAAATTTCGGATATTCTACAAATCCATGGATAATAGATATATTTTTAATATCTATTACTCATCGATTTGTAGAATATCCAAAAAATTTTCAAGATTATATATATATATATATATGTATCGAGGCAGCATATAATTTTCTAAACATATACTGTTAAATATAAGAGACAATGAATGTCTATTATGTTTAAGCATGAGCCGTTCTAAACATCGTATTTTGGCTTTAATTTCAGTTGAAAATAAAGACAAAAATTCTCCACCATTTGGATAATTTTTTTAAGTTGGTTCTAAGCTTTGGGCTCATATGAGCCGTATTCAGAGAGGTTACAAGGACCTTAACATAAAAACATCCACCATCAGCGACGATTTTATCTTGTGTTGACATAAAATTTTGTTAAGCAACAATGACAGTTACCAAAAATAGCAAACGCAGTTCGCAAATTTTTAATGCCGTTCGATGATGTCACACTGCGTGAGAGCTCAGAATGATAACAGAACCATTTGAACCATTCAAATGCAATGTAATGTGTTATGACCAGATTTAAACGTGATTATATATATATATATATATATATATATATATATATATATATATATATATATATATATATTTTAATTCAGATACTTCAATCCAAGGGAAAAAAGCAGGAAGGTAAATTCCAAAAAACCCGATCCTAATTAATATTAAAAGTTTATTTTAATATTAAAAAATGATACAGGAAGAGAGCTCCATGTAATAAAATATATATATATATATTGTTTAATACTTAGTTTTCGGTCATAATATGGTTAGACCAGTAACACATTTGTATTAAAAAGTGTTTTATACAATTATATTGTAGAACATTTGAATATTTTCCATTTATAAAAGCGTTATTTTGCTACTCAGGTTTCTACCATAAGTGGTGTCTTCAGGCGATTTTTAATAACTAATTTTACATTTTACCGTTTTTCTTTTTAAGAACGCTCGTGTGGATGTAGACTGTGCCAAGAAGAAAAATTAGAAATTATGACATTCCCAAATAAAAACGAACTGTTAAATGAAAGAACAGAAATTATGACTAAATGCATCCACACTAAGAAATACCTGTTAGGTTCATACAACCATGGATGAAAACGTCATAATTAGTTTGAATTTAAACAATGCGTGTTCATAAATTCCCTGCCACGTGAACGTTCAAATAAAACACCGTTACAAGAGCGTTCTTAAAAAGAAAAACGGTAAAATGTAAAATCAGTTACTAAAAATCGCCAGAAGACACCACTCATGGTAGAAACCTGGATAGCGAAATAATTCGTTTAAGAATGGAATATATATATATATATATATATATATATATATATATATATATATATATATATATATAATAGTAGCTTAGAATGAGAATTTGGAGTGCGGAGTTCGGATTCAAGTCGGGTTCATTACATTCACTTACACACAAATATACTTGGGAAATGCATGAATCCATATCCTTCCCAGATATGGGTTAAATAGTAATACGTGTATCTAGAAAAATATATTATCATTCTAAAAAATGAATAATGTAATAGTCACTCTCAAGAAAGGTATTATTCGTACAATCCAAAACCTTTCGACGTTAAAACCATAAAAAAATCAATCACTTTCGAATATTAGCTCCTTAACAACACAAAAGCCACGCGAGATCTTTCTTTGAATGCTAGCTGCCTGTCTATCTTTTTGTCCGAGAGAAACAGAGTCAAGTAAAAAAAAAAAAGAAGTGTTTTGTATGGTGTTCAAAATATTGGATGCACCCCTTTTATAAATGCCTTGAGGTGTCGTGTAAGCGAATGACACCAAGTGAATAAAGAGAAGGTACACATATATATGTTTATTTTCTAAACATATGCTATTAAATATAAGAGACAATGAATGTCTATTATGTTTAATCATGAGCCGTTCTAAACGTCGTATTTTGGCTTTAATTTCAGGTGAAAATAAAGACAAAAATTCTCCAACATTTGGATAATTTTTTATTAAATTAGTTCTAAGCTTTCGGCTCACATGAGCCATCTTCAGAGAGGTTACCAAGACGGTAACACAGTAACAGCCACCATCAGCGACGATTTTATTTTGTGTTGACATAAAACTCCGCTAGGCAACGGCAATAGTTACCAAAAATAACAAACGCAGTTCGCAAATTTGCAATGCGGTTCTATGACGTCACACCGCGTGATAGCGCAAATTGACAACAGAACCATGTATTCAAATGCAATGTAACGTGTTATGGCCAGATTTAGTTTATTTTAAAGTAGGGCGATATTCTTTTGATAACTACAATGAATATCAAGATTTTCTCATCGTTTTATTTAATTCTCTCTCTTTTGTATTTAACTCTGATATGAAACTAAATTGTTTATTTATCGGCACATCAACTCTTTATGAGGCGTTTAATGTTGAAATTAAATTTTCTGGAGAGAAATAACAAAAATATGATATTATTCTGCTTTTACAAATGAATACATGGTAGATGATAACCAGATTTTGTACATTTTGTAGGGACATTATAATATTTCTTGGGTGGTGAGATAGTTGTGTTACCTGTCTTGGTGTGCCGTAGTTTTGTGACCTGCTTTGGGATGAGGTAATTTCTTGACCCGCCTTGGGGATGTGGTAGTTGCGTTACCTGCCTTGGGGATGAGGTAGTTTCGTTACCTGCCTGCCTTGGGATGAGGTAATTTCTTGACCTGCCTTGGGATGAGGTAATTTCTTGACCTGCCTTGGGGATGAGGTAGTTTCGTTACCTGCCTGCCTTGGGATGAGGTAATTTCTTGACCTGCCTTGGGATGAGGTAATTTCGTTACCTGCCTTGGGATGAGGTAATTTCGTTACCTGCCTTGGGATGAGGTAATTTCGTGACCCGCCTTGGGGATGAGGTAGTTGCGTTACCTGCCTTGGGGTGGGGTAGTTTCACTACCTGCCTTGGAGTGAGATAAGTGTATGGTAGCTATTTGACTACAAGTAAAAAGACAAGAATCTAAATGCTTATTTTCAAAGTAGGCAATTCATCTCGGGTATTTGTATTTTTTTCCATTTATATATATGCCAAACTAACCTGATTTTTGGAAATATCAAGAAAGTTCGATAAAAAAATTGTCTTTAATTTTATTGAACAAAAGTTAAAATATGAAACGTTTCCAGAAGATATCAATTTCAAAAAAACAAGCAAAAAAAAAAAAAAAAAAAATTAATCTATTCGTTTTTCGTTTCTTGGTTTCCATTTTTGTTTTTTGTTTGTTTCTAACGAACACGCAATCAAAATTCGTTTACCTTTTTCTGACTTGAGCAAAATGCATTGTTTCGTTTTGCCCAAATAATCAGCGATTATTAACCTTATAAATCAGAAGTCGATTTACCATATCTAAAACCGATTATTTGTGAATAACACAATGTCTACAACCAAAGATGCACTTACTGCATATAAATCAGGGGTTGGGTGGCGATACAGGAAGCATGAATGGTACATTTGCAGAAAAGAGAATATACAGGTCGGCCATTAAAGCTAGAACGAGAAATGCCTAATGAAGGAAGCGAAAAAAAAACAAAACAAATTTATTTTTAAATTATCATGCTGAGGGTGATAGTTGTAATTATGGTAGATATTGTTTTTGTTCAACGACCTAGCATTTACATATTTCTTTATTTTGATGAGACAGAGGAATTAAGAGAATATTGCGCATGCTCGTATCTCCAACACTTTTTCAGCACCTACACACACACACACACACACACACACACACACACACACGCACACGCACACACACACACACACGCACACACACACACAGTAGTAGGATATATATATATATATATATATATATATATATATATATATATATATATATATAGTCATCCGCAGACAGATCTGTTTCGCTGTATCACAGCTCATCAATACGATTAGACTCCGATTGCTTTTAACCCAGGATTCAAACCCGACCGAATTGGCGTCAGTCGGCGATTCTACCTCTGAGCTATGGGCGCTCGGTAGAAGGAGGCAAACTTTTTAGCGTGTATATTATCATTATACATGCCCAATAGCTGAAAGTGTTCCAATCCATTTGTATTTGCTAGAGTAGCTACTGTTTTTCAAAGTCTACCATTATATATATATCTGTAAATTCAGATAAAAATTAGCGGGGAAATTTTCAACATGTCATTTTCAGACATGCATTCTTCAACCCCTTATAAACTGAGAATGGGGAAAAATTCTAAGCCCAGAGGTTAGCTCTAGTGAAGGAAGGAGTTGGGATATATTGGTTTTATAGGGTTAAGCTAAAAGAATTTTAGTATTAATTTCCTCTTCGGTAGTGGGAGGTATGTTGCTTGCTCCTTGAGTTAGAAGTGGTAGGTGGTGGGGAAGTAACTGCTTAGCCAAATTAAAATAACCTTATTGTGACTAATTGAAAGAATAGGATAATTATTGTGATCTATACCTATTTCTATGACGACACATACTAATTATCGCCCTTCGTTTATTCAGGAGTATATTTTGGTATTGAAATTTAGGCCACCTCAGTTTTTTAAAAGAAATAATGTGTTCCATACTATTTTTAGTATTTATTGCCAAATAGATAATTTTAAATGAAAAAAAAAAAGATTTTTTAATCGTTTCACTGCCACTATTGCGCAGGGGGTCGAGGAAGTGATGGGAAAAGGATGGTTAGATATAGGAAATGTCAGAAGGAGGGTGATAGACGGGTAAGGGTACCGAGAATGAGGGTTGGTTAGATGGTGAGAGTGTTTGAGAGAATAGATGCAAGTTAGCGTGTTAGGAGGTGTCTATTGACCTTACAATTAAACTCCTGGAGATTGTAGCCGTCGGGGAAGCAGGCATGTGGAAGGGAATTCCACAGGCGGGAAGCGCGAGAGAAGAAGCTGTTGGAGTAGAAATTACGGTTACATCTTATCTGTTTCACTGTAAAAGGGTGGGACCTAGTTGCTAATCTAGTATCTCGTGTAAATTCGTATCTAGGCGGCATCAATGACCTAAGTTCATCGGAGCAGAAGCCGTGAAAGTATTTGTAGAAGAGGCACAGGGAAGCCACATCACGCCGGTGCGAGAGTGGTTGCAGCCGGTCCGCCAAGACAGGATCAATCACGTTACAGATTTATTTTAATCATGTCACCCCAAGCAAGGCATTCCACTGCCACTATAGCGCAGGGGGTTACATAGAGCGATTGGGTATAGGAAATGTCAGAATGAGGGTTATAGACGAGTTAGGATAGGGAGAGAGTTGGAGAGAATGGGTGTGAGTTAGTGTGTTAGGAGGTGTCTATTGACCCTCCATTTAAAGTCCTGGAGGTTGTAGCCGTCGGGGAAACAAGCATGCGGAAGGGAATTCCACAGGCGGGAAGCACGAGAAAAGAAGCTGTTGGAGTAGAAATTGCGGTTACATTTAATCGATTTCACTGTAAAAGGGTGGGACCTAGTTGCCAATCCAGTATCTCGTGCAAATTCACACCTAGGGGGCACCAGTGATTTAAGTTCATCAGAGCAGAAGCTATGAAAGTATTTATAGAAGTGGTACAGGGAAGCCACGTCACGCCGGTGAGAGAGTGACTGCAGGCGGTCAGCTAAGCCGGTATCAATCACATTACAGATTGTTCGCTGTATTTTGTCAGGAACCCCGAGGAGAATAGCAGGGGCACCCGACCAGATGTGGTAGCAGTACTCAAAACACGGGTGGATGATAGATTTATATTGGTTCTTTTCTTATGAATTTTAAATAACAGAATAGTTCTTTTCTTTTCTTTCAAGGCAAGGAAGCAAAAATGAACTCGTCCGAATCGCCCTAAATCACACACACACACACACACACACACACACACACACACACACACACACACACACTACCGGCCATAATTATTAGGCCACCTCAGTGTTAAAAAAATGATGTATTTCATACTATTTTTTAGTATTTATAGCCAAGTAATTAATTGTAAATGAAAATAGAATGCTTCTTTTGTTAATATTGCACAATAACATATGCATCAAATGAATTTATAAATATTTAATAATTACCTATATTGCAGTTTCACCAATGAAAAAATGAAGAAAATTTAGGGTGTTTCGGACGAGTTCATTTTTGCTTCCTTGCCTTTTAAAATTTTGCAAAGTAATAATAACAAAAGAACCATTTTATTTTCATTTTGAATTATCCACTCGGCAATAAATACTAAAAATAGTATGAAATACATCATTTCTTTTAAAACACTGGTGTTGCCTAATAATTATGGCCGGTAGTGTATGTATGTGCGTCTGTTACAGTTACAGTTTATCGCGTCCATAGGGATGTTTATCGCGTTCATAGGGATGTTTATCGCGTCCATAGGGATGTTTATCGCATTCATAGGGATGTTTATCGCGTCCATAGGGATGTTTATCGCATTCATAGGGATGTTTATCGCGTCCATAGGGATGTTTATCGCGTCCATAGGGATGTTTATCGCATTCATAGAGATGTTTATCGCGTTCATAGGGATGTTTATCGCGTTCATAGGGATGTTTACCGCGTCCATAGGGATGTTTATCGCATTCATAGAGATGTTTATCGCGTTCATAGGGATGTTTATCGCGTTCGTAGGGATGTTTATCGCGTTCGTAGGGATGTTTATCGCGTCCATAGGGATGTTTATCGCGTCCATAGGGATGTTTATCGCGTTCATAGGGATGTTTATCGCGTTCATAGGGATGTTTATCGCGTTCGTAGGGATGTTTATCGCGTTCATAGGGATGTTTATCCTGTTCATAGGGATGTTTATCGCATTCATAGAGATGTTTATCGCGTTCATAGGGATGTTTATCGCGTTCATAGGGATGTTTATCGCGTCCATAGGGATGTTTATCGCATTCATAGAGATGTTTATCGCGTTCATAGGGATGTTTATCGCGTTCATAGGGATGTTTATCGCGTCCATAGGGATGTTTATCGCGTCCATAGGGATGTTTATCGCGTCCATAGGGATGTTTATCGCATTCATAGAGATGTTTATCGCGTCCATAGGGATGTTTATCGCGTTCATAGGGATGTTTATCGCGTTCATAGGGATGTTTATCGCGTTCGTAGGGATGTTTATCGCGTCCATAGGGATGTTTATCGCGTCCATAGGGATGTTTATCGCATTCATAGGGATGTTTATCGCGTTCATAGGGATGTTTATCGCGTTCATAGGGATGTTTATCGCGTTCATAGGGATGTTTATCGCGTCCATAGGGATGTTTATCGCATTCATAGAGATGTTTATCGCGTTCATAGAGATGTTTATCGCGTTCATAGGGATGTTTATCGCGTCCATAGGGATGTTTATCGCATTCATAGAGATGTTTATCGCGTTCATAGGGATGTTTATCGCGTTCGTAGGGATGTTTTTCGCGTTCATAGGGATGTTTATCGCGTCCATAGGGATGTTTATCGCGTCCATAGGGATGTTTATCGCGTTCATAGGGATGTTTATCGCGTTCATAGGGATGTTTATCGCGTTCGTAGGGATGTTTATCGCGTTCATAGGGATGTTTATCCTGTTCATAGGGATGTTTATCGCATTCATAGAGATGTTTATCGCGTTCATAGGGATGTTTATCGCGTTCATAGGGATGTTTATCGCGTCCATAGGGATGTTTATCGCATTCATAGAGATGTTTATCGCGTTCATAGGGATGTTTATCGCGTTCATAGGGATGTTTATCGCGTTCATAGGGATGTTTATCGCGTCCATAGGGATGTTTATCGCGTCCATAGGGATGTTTATCGCATTCATAGAGATGTTTATCGCGTCCATAGGGATGTTTATCGCGTTCATAGGGATGTTTATCGCGTTCATAGGGATGTTTATCGCGTTCGTAGGGATGTTTATCGCGTCCATAGGGATGTTTATCGCGTCCATAGGGATGTTTATCGCATTCATAGGGATGTTTATCGCGTTCATAGGGATGTTTATCGCGTTCATAGGGATGTTTATCGCGTTCATAGGGATGTTTATCGCGTCCATAGGGATGTTTATCGCATTCATAGAGATGTTTATCGCGTTCATAGGGATGTTTATCGCGTTCATAGGGATCTTTATCGTGTTCATAGGGATGTTTATCGCGTCCATAGGGATGTTTATCGCGTTCATAGGGATGTTTATCGCGTTCATAGGGATGTTTATCGCGTTCATAGGGATGTTTATCGCGTCCATAGGGATGTTTATCGCATTCATAGAGATGTTTATCGCGTTCATAGGGATGTTTATCGCGTTCATAGGGATGTTTATCGCGTTCGTAGGGATGTTTATCGCGTTCATAGGGATGTTTATCGCGTTCATAGGGATGTTTATCGTGTTCATAGGGATGTTTATCGCATTCATAGAGATGTTTATCGCGTTTATAGGGATGTTTATCGCGTTCATAGGGATGTTTATCGCGTTCATAGGGATGTTTATCGCGTCCATAGGGATGTTTATCGCATTCATAGAGATGTTTATCGCGTTCATAGGGATGTTTATCGCGTTCATAGGGATGTTTATCGCGTTCATAGGGATGTTTATCGCGTTCATAGGGATGTTTATCGCGTCCATAGGGATGTTTATCGCGTCCATAGGGATGTTTATCGCATTCATAGAGATGTTTATCGCGTCCATAGGGATGTTTATCGCGTTCATAGGGATGTTTATCGCGTTCATAGGGATGTTTATCGCGTTCGTAGGGATGTTTATCGCGTCCATAGGGATGTTTATCGCGTCCATAGGGATGTTTATCGCATTCATAGGGATGTTTATCGCATTCATAGGGATGTTTATCGCGTTCATAGGGATGTTTATCGCGTTCATAGGGATGTTTATCGCGTTCATAGGGATGTTTATCGCGTCCATAGGGATGTTTATCGCATTCATAGAGATGTTTATCGCGTTCATAGGGATGTTTATCGCGTTCATAGGGATGTTTATCGCATTCATAGAGATGTTTATCGCGTTCATAGGGATGTTTATCGTGTTCATAGGGATGTTTATCGCGTTCATAGGGATGTTTATCGCATTCATAGAGATGTTTATCGCGTTCATAGGGATGTTTATCGCGTTCATAGGGATGTTTATCGCGTCCATAGGGATGTTTATCGCATTCATAGAGATGTTTATCGCGTTCATAGGGATGTTTATCGCGTTCATAGGGATGTTTATCGCGTTCGTAGGGATGTTTATCGCGTTCATAGGGATGTTTATCGTGTTCATAGGGATGTTTATAAAGAAGTTCCACGAAACAACACAAGTAAAATGAATGGCAAGAAAACGGATTAAAAACTGATTAAAAAGTCAATCTACTCAGATGTAAGCATTCAACTATATTTCCTTCGCTATTAGAACAGACGATCCCGATTATGGCCCTCACAAGTTTCCCCGGAAAAGTCAGTGGCCCACTCATTGACCCCGAGGGAATAAATCAACGCTTTGTCGGTTTTGACCTCCTCATTCAGGTCTGCCGACTGGAGTTCTTCAAATTAAGCGTCTTAATAACCGATCGAGTTTCACACTCATTTTTCTTCGTCTGACCCTTTAATTGTGATTTTCTATCTTATCGACAGTTCACCACCCACTCAAAGAAGAAGAAGAAGAAGAAGAAGATAGATGTTGTAGCTTCATAGTTGCAAAATGTAACCCCAGGTCGGTTATTGAATGAGAGGGACACTGTCGTCCATCGTGAAGTGGCACACAACGTGAGATCGCTTAAGAATAGAAAACAGAATTTAAGAGTAGAGGAAAGAAGATAGACTCGACATCTGGTACTCACTCGCAAATATTTTTCAGGAAATCGAAAAATATTCGTTAACTGCGCTCTCATATTTTATTAAAAGGGTGATTTTGGGCAATTCGTGTACGGCCATATATATTCATTTTAAGGGTGATTTGGGGCAATTCGTGTACGGCCATATATTTATTTTAAGGGTGATTTGGGGCAATTCGTGTACGGCCATATATTTATTTTAAGGGTGATTTGGGGCAATTCGTGTACGGCCATATATTTATTTTCAGGGTGATTTTGGGCAATTCGTGTACGGCCATATATTTATTTTAAGGGTGATTTTGGGGCAATTCGTGTACGGCTATATATTTATTTTAAGGGTGATTTTGGGCAATTCGTGTACGGCCATATATTTATTCTAAGGGTGATTTTGGGCAATTCGTGTACGGCCATATATTTATTTTAAGGGTGATTTTGGGCAATTCGTGTACGGCCATATTTACTAAGGCTTGCATTTGTTATTTTGCATACTTATTGTTGCAACAGAATTCGCACTAGCACAGGTGCTCACAAAGGTTTCAGGCATTAGCTAGATAATCATAAAAGGCTTCTAAAACAAATAATAAAGCAGATGTATTTCCATAGAAATAAATTCTTTCGTAATAAAGAAAAGGATGAGGTCAAAACGAGGCTTTGTAAACAAGGATGCGGCAGCGAATAAACTCATTAGTCCTTACATAAATAGACAGCTTGGTACAATGAACGGAACCAATTAAGGCAAAAGAGTGTTATAAGCCTTGAAATCTATCTACACACAGAGCACACACACACACACACATATTCATGTTCATTATATTTATGTTATGGTATTTGCCAGCGAGATAGCGATGTTTACATAATGGGTTTTGTTTTATTTTACATATCAAGTTGTGTGTGTACATGTGCGTTTGTGTGTGTGTGTGTGTGTGTGTGTGTGTGTGTGTGTGTGTGTGTGTGTGTGTGTGTGTGTGTGTGTGCTAATATGGCAAATATTATTAAAAACAACAGAGATTTTGTGTCAATTACTTTTAGTGATCGGTTTTACCAAATGACAACTGACCCTTCTCGGACGAGGAGGAAATTCCGTCAAAAATTGACCGAAGTTCGTTTCTGAAAAAAAGTAAAAGATATATCGTCCAAGCTTTCATATGCTTTCTCTCTCTCTCTCTCTCTCTCTCTCTCTGTTATATATATATATATATATATATATATATATATGGTTAAATAAAATAAAGACAAGAGGAAAACTGTATTTTAAATCGCCTACGCGTTTCGTCCGTGATGGACTTTTTCAAGGCAGATAGACGAAATGAGCTTTATTCTAAATTACGTATCTATAAACAAAATTAGTGTTGGTAACCACAAATACGCTCACAAATCATTTCAAAAAATATTCCGTTAATTTTTAAAAAAAAAATTTTTCCGTTAATTATATATATATATATATATAATTATATAGTTATGAAAAAACTATGTAATTATATTAAGCTCTATAATACACATTATATTGAGCACTGTCCATTATAAAATAAATGCCAGGGCACTCAAAATTATAAAACCTTGAGTCCTCTTCACCTGGAATTATATATATATATATATATATATATATATATATATATATATATATATATACATTAATGTGCAAAAGCTTTAGGACAAGAACTATTTTATCTTTTATGAGGCGTATTGACAGAAAATAAACAATTTAATTAAAGTAATTTTATTTGATTTCCTCGACAAATGCTTTAACAAGAAAAATACTTGTTACAAAATAAATTTAATATTTCGTATAATAGCCTTTTGCTTTGAACACAGGCTTCATTTTTTCAGACATTGACATCACAAGGTTCTTCAATGTATCTTATGGTATCTCCTGCCAAGCAGCTTGTATTTGTTCCCAAAGTGTGTCTTGCGAATTAACATTAGATTTATCAATTCGAGAGGGGGGGGGGAATAAGAAAAAAGTCAGTCATTTCCAAGGATAATAAAATAATGAGTAGTTTCAAAATAACTTGTTTAATAGAAAATAGGAAAAAATAAATATAACTTCTTTTTAATACATTTCTTTTGCATTTAGTTTTAAATAATCAATATTTATTAGCAATTTACTTGGCTTTTCACCCTGTATTTGAATTTCAGTGAGGTTTTTTATGAAAATCACCCCTGTCCTAATAATTTTGCACACTACCGGTAGTGTGCAAAAGTGTTTGGACAGGGGTGATTTTAAACTTTATTCTGATGCCTCGTAAAAGATAAAATAGTTCTTGTTGTAATACTTTTGCACAGTACTGTATATATATAGAGAGAGAGAGGGAGAGAGAGGGAGGGAGAGAGAAAGAAAGAGAGAGAAAGACAAAGACTGAGAGTGAGAGAATGTAGTGTACATAGAAATAAACACTGCATGGTGACTGTCAGTCTTACACGTCAATGCAATTTTCAGACTAAGAAGTTGACGAACAGACACTCTTTTATGGCACAAAGTTATAACTACAACCCCTCCCCCAGTGAGGATTCAATTCATCATAGTAGCATCGCGTTGAAACACCAGTGCCTGTAAGATTACTGAAGTTAAGCAACGTCGAAACTGATCTGTATCTAAATGGGTGACTGTTTGAAAGTACCAGTTGATATAAACTTGGATGTGCGGGTGATATATTTGATAATGTCTCGGAATTGTTAATCGGACAACCAATTTCCACTGGATTCGTTAAATTCACTTTCGCGCAAAAACCCTTGGGAAATTTATAACTCAATCTCTTCTCATTCAGTTACGGGCTAAATCGTAGGACTTGTATCGCTAAATCATTACTATCTAAAAAAATGTTCTTACAATCTAAAAATATTTCTGGTTTAATTAACCAGCAAAAGGGTGATAAACCATACAAAACGAATTAATCACTACAGTAGTAATGACAGGCGTAAATCGTATGTTAATAGTCAGCTGGGTGCAATCTAAAAATATTTCCGGTTTTTAATTAACCAGCAAAAGGGTGATAAACCATACAAAACGAATTAATCACTACAGTAGTAATGACAGGCGTAAATCGTATGTTAATAGTCAGCTGGGTGCAATCTAAAAATATTTCCGGTTTTTAATTAACCAGCAAGAGGTGATAAACCATACAAAACGAATTAATCACTACAGTAGTAATGACAGGCGTAAATCGTATGTTAATAGTCAGCTGGGTGCAATCTAAAAATATTTCCGGTTTAATTAACCAACAAAAGGTGATAAACCATACAAAACGAATTAATCACTACAGTAGTAATGACAGGCGTAAATCGTATGTTAATAGTCAGCTGGGTGCAATCTAAAAATATTTCGGTTTTAATTAACCAGCAAAGGGTGATAAACCATACAAAACGAATTAATCACTACAGTAAGCAGAGCGTAAATCGTATGTTAATAGTCAGCTGGGTGCAATCTAAAAATATTTCCGGTTTTAATTAACCAGCAAAGGGTGATAAACCATACAAAACGAATTAATCACTACAGTAGTAATGACAGGCGTAAATCGTATGTTAATAGTCAGCTGGGTGCAATCTAAAAATATTTCCGGTTTTAATTAACCAGCAAAAGGAGTGAAAGTAAACCATACAAAACGAATTAATCACTACAGTAGTAATGACAGGCTAAAATCGTATGTTAATAGTCAGCTGGGTGCAATCTAAAAATATTTCCGGTTTTAATTAACCAGCAAAAGGGTGATAAACCATACAAAACGAATTAATCACTACAGTAGTAATGACGAGCGTAAATCGTATGTTAATAGTCAGCTGGGTGCAATCTAAAAATATTTCGGTTTTAATTAACCAGCAAAAGGGTGATAAACCATACAAAACGAATTAATCACTACAGTAGTAATGACAGGCGTAAATCGTATGTTAATAGTCGGCTAGGTGCAATCTAAAAATATTTCTGGTTTTAATTAACCAGCAAAAGGGTGATAAACCATACAAAACGAATTAATCACTACAGTAGTAATGACAGGCGTAAATCGTATGTTAATAGTCAGCTGAGTGCAATCTAAAAATATTTCCGGTTTAATTAACCAGCAAGGGTGATAAACCATACAAAACGAATTAATCACTACAGTAGTAATGACAGGCGTAAATCGTATGTTAATAGTCAGCTGGGTGCAATCTAAAAATATTTCTGGTTTTAATTAACCAGCAAAAGAATTGATAAACCATACAAAACGAATTAATCACTACAGTAGTAATGACAGGCGTAAATCGTATGTTAATAGTCAGCTGGGTGCAATCTAAAAATATTTCCGGTTTAATTAACCAGCAAAGGTGATAAACCATACAAAACGAATTAATCACTACAGTAGTAATGACAGGCGTAAATCGTATGTTAATAGTCAGCTGGGTGCAATCTAAAAATATTTCTGGTTTAATTAACCAGCAAAGGGTGATAAACCATACAAAACGAATTAATCACTACAGTAGTAATGACAGGCGTAAATCGTATGTTAATAGTCAGCTGGGTGCAATCCTAAAATATTTCCGGTTTAATTAACCAGCAAAAGGGTGATAAACCATACAAAACGAATTAATCACTACAGTAGTAATGACAGGCGTAAATCGTATGTTAATTGTTAGCTGCTTGCTGAAGCACTTGTTATAACAATTTGCTTTGGTATATAATATTTTACCAAATCTTTTACTCGAGACCTGAGTTAAAGGAAGGTTTTTCTATGAATGTTTCTGAGCCCCTGACATTCAGACAGTTTCTCTGAAGATGTTAGCCAAGCTCAGGTACCTAATTTTTTGTATCTCAGAGAATTCGGGATTCTTGTAATGTTGTATATGAATGTATTAGTATTCATTTTAACTATTCCGAGTGCTCCTATTACTATTGGAACAGAATGACAGTAAAAACTGGACAATCATTCCACCGATGATGAGAAAACTGATGACAACATAAATGTTGTTTTACAGGAGGATACTGAGAATTCTGTGGATGGTGCAATTAAGCAACAAGTAAGTTTTAAATAAAATGGCAACAGAATGAACATTTTTAATCAGAATCAGGTTAGGGATATTAAAATCAAACAGGTCAGAGATTTAAATACCTGGGAAGTGTTCTTACAGAGGACGGAAAGTGTGACACTGAAAGCCGAAGGTGTATTGGGATGGCCGAGGACGCATTCAACAGTAAGAAGAAAAAGGGTACTGCACTGTTACGTGTTAACTGTCCTCTTGTATGGCAGCAAAAGCTTGACAATCTCATTAAAGATGAAGGAGAGACTCGAAGCAGCAGAAATGTGGTTCTACAGAAGGATGATGAGGATATCATGGACCGAACATGTGAACAAAGACAAGGTTTTGAGGAGGATAAGAACAAAAAGGAAACTCATACTTAACATCAAGACGTGAGAGTTGAAGTTTCTGGGACACGTAATGCAAAAGGAGGGCTTGGAGAATCAAATACTCACATGACTGATTAAGGGAAGGAGAGACAGAGGAATGTAACACGAGATATAATTGATGGTCTTGAGCAAGTTGATTGCAGAGCAGGTTTTGGTGCAGTTACCAAGAGAAAAAGTGTTAGGAGCTACACCCTTGTGAAAATTCACTGAAACGAAATGAATGATGTCTTCCTAGGATCTTTCACACTTTCCCTGATCACGTATACGTCGTCCCTTGGCATTGTTTCTCTCTTCCGATCGCATTTTCCTTTACGTTTTAGACTGATGGATCCAGTTTGTTTCTTCGCCTTGATGACACGACTGACAGTTGAATGTCTGACACCAACAATATCTGCGATCTCTCTGTAAGGCTTGTCAGTGTGTTCGTGCAGCGTTACAATTTTTGTACGCCTCCTTTGAGGAACGCCCATCGCAGACAATGACCGTAGGAAAGCTAATCGACAGTTGAGACAATAAGGTCTAGCCGTGATAAAAATCTGATGCAATATTTTTTAAGGCCAAATAAATTTTATCATACACCCCGAAAATAGATTATAAACTTGACGCATTTTCCAATGAAAATATGTCCCTTCTGTATAATGTCGCTATTTAAATTCATTTGGGAGTAGGGTGGAGTACCCAAAATGGACCTTATATTTATTTATTTATTTATTATTATTATTGTTATTTTAATTACTATTATTGTTGCCCTGTTCCTGTAAAATCCTTTTGTGAAGTTGTCAGCGAAAACGGAAGAAAAAAAAATCATCCGAAAGCCTTGGCTTCCTTCTTAAGTCTTCAGCTGTCAAATACACAATCGAAGATGATGGACGCTTCAATACAGTGGAGAGGAGTCCAAAATGTAGATAGGATGGAACGATGAAAACACTTAGATAAGGGTTCAAGAGTTCAACCTCATTTCCATAATTATTACTCACTCACTTACTCTACCTTTCACTCACGCTCTCTAGCTCAATTTGTCGATCTATCTATCTATCTATCTATCTATCTATCTATCTATCTATCTATCTATCTATCTATCTATCTATCTGTTCATATCTATCATATCTATCTATCTATCTATCTATCTATCTATCTCAGTCTTTTCATATCTATCTATCTATCTATCTATCTATCTATCTATCTATCTATCTATCTATCTTTTCATATCTATCTATCTATCTATCTATCTATCTATCTATCTATCTATCTATCTCAGTCTGTTCAGATCTATCTATCTATCTATCTATCTATCTATCTATCTATCTATCTATCTCAGTCTGTTCAGATCTATCTATCTATCTATCTATCTATCTATCTATCTATCTATCTATCTATCTATCTCAGTCTTTTCAGATCTATCTATCTATCTATCTATCTATCTATCTATCTCAGTCTTTTCATATCTATCTATCTATCTATCTATCTATCTATCTATCTATCTATCTATCTATCTATCTATCTCAGTCTTTTCATATCTATCTATCTATCTATCTATCTATCTATCTATCTATCTATCTCAGTCTTTTCATATCTATCTATCTGTCTATCTATCTATCTATCTATCTATCTATCTATCTATCTCAGTCTGTTCAGATCTATCTATCTATGTATCTATCTATCTATCTATCTATCTATCTATCTCAGTCTGTTCAGATCTATCTATCTATCTATCTATCTATCTATCTCAGTCTTTTCAGATCTATCTATCTATCTATCTATCTATCTATCTATCTATCTATCTATCTATCTATCTTTTATCATATCTATCTATCTATTTTCTATCTATCTATCTATCTATCTATCTATCTATCTATCTATCTCATCTTTTCATATCTATCTATCTTTTATCTATCTATCTATCTATCTATCTATCTATCTATCTATCTATCTATCTTTTCAGTCTTTTCATATCTATCTATCTATCTATCTATCTATCTATCTATCTATCTATCTCAGTCTTTTCATATCTATCTATCTATCTATCTATCTATCTATCTATCTATCTATCTATCTATCTATCTATCTCAGTCTTTTCATATCTATCTATCTATCTATCTATCTATCTATCTATCTATCTATCTCAGTCTGTTCAGATCTATCTATCTATCTATCTATCTATCTATCTATCTATCTATCTATCTATCTATCTATCTGTTCAGTCTGTTCTGATCTATCTATCTATCTATCTATCTATCTATCTATCTATCTATCTATCTATCTATCTATCTCAGTCTGTTCAGATCTATCTATCTAACTATCTAACTATCTATCTATCTATCTATCTATCTATCTATCTATCTATCTATCTATCTAGTCTTTTCAGATCTTTTAGATCTATCTATCTATCTATCTATCTATCTATCTATCTATCTATCTATCTATCTCAGTCTTTTCAGTCTATCTATCTATCTATCTATCTATCTATCTATCTATCTATCTATCTATCTCACTTATTTTTTGCTGAAATTCCCATTGAGAACTTTTAAATTCTGTACGCAATACTTTTTTTTAGAAAAAGCATGAATTCACATCTCCTTGCACATCATCATATCGCCAAATATCTTAATAGTATGCTTCATCAATGGCACGTAACGAGCGTCGAGAGAGAAAAGTATGGGCGACTGAGACCAATAATTTTCCTGATCCGTCAAACTCAATGTCAAACACTCACGCATATCTGCGTGTGTGTGCGTATTTGTCTGTGTTTGTGCCTCTTTTATATTGTGTCTGTTAGCACTTTCAGACATTTTATTTGCCATTTTCAGGAGGTTTGTTGTTTATATGTTTTCATGCATCTGTTTTCTAAGTTCTTTTGCATAGAAATAGAATTCATTCTAAACTGTGCCAAATCAGATGTGGCTGTGATTCCATGTTATTTTTTTTCCTTAAATCCGCCATCACGTTACTCCTGTTGTCAAATTGAGTGAGCAAGAGACTTGGCATATATTGTTTTGTCGCTTATGAATTGACGGAAAGCGCTTGGTTCGATAATCATTACGAAAAATTTCTACACTTTTTAGCCCAATATATAGAAAAACTGGACTGATGTTCGTTGTGGTGTAGTAGATACCGGCTCAGAACGAGAAATAACATGAAACACTATTTTTGCATCTTGAAAAATATAACACTATTTTAACACGACGGAACGAAAGACATTATTATTATTATTTTATTTTATTTTTTTAATCGTATCACCCCGAGCAAGGCGGTAACGCCACTGATGTGCAGGGGGCTACATAAGAGTAAAAAGATTAGATAGGAGAGAGTGAAGAGAAAGACGAACCAGTTAGAAAGGAGCAAGAGAAAGATGGGAATACAGGTGTGATGACAGTTGCAAAGGTGGAGAGAAAGGAAAGGATATACAGGGTGGTGAAGAAAGAACTAAAGTCAAGTGGTTAAGAGATGTGTATTGACATTGCATTTAAATTTCTGGAGGTTGTAGCCATCAGGAAAGGAAGAATACGGAAGCGAGTTCCACAGGTGGGAAGTGCGAGGAAAGAAGCTGCAGGAGTAGAATTGTCGTCTGCATTTGGCTGATCTAACTGTGAATGGGTGAGACCCAGGTGCCAATCTGGCTGCACGAGTAAACACCTTTTGCAGAGGCACCAGTGATTTAAGTTCGTTGGAGCAGAAGCCATGAAAGTATATATAGAACAGAGAGAGGGAAGCCACATCCCGTCGGTAGGGAAGTGGCTGGAGTCGAGCCGCCAAATGGGTACCTATCACATCACTGATTCTCATTTGGCGATTGTCAAGAACGCTGAGATGACCATATATGACGGCAGTACTCTATGAACGGATGAATGGTTGATTTGTATATATGCAGGATGGATTCAGGCAAAAAAACCTTCTGGCCCGACACAGTGGCCCAGCCTTCCTAGCAGTGGATTTAGCTATTGACTCAATGTAGTGGTTCCACTTGAGATCGGAAGAGAGGGTAAGGCCGAGGAGGCGCAGTGTATTGCTCTCGGAGAGACTCGCTTGGTCCATGCTTATGGGAGGCAGGAGAGGTTGCCTGTGATGATTGACAAACAGCAGCTTGGTCTTAGACGCATTGAAATTAGTTGTATTATTAATTGTGCAGATTAATTGTTCCAATATCAGCAGAGAGAAAGATAAGCCTAATGGATAATAAAAATTGTTTATTTGGTTTCAATTCCAGTCGAGTTCTTTGCATTCACTTATGCGCAAATACACTTGGGAAAGGTATTAATCTGCCTCCTTTGCCCTGCAGCTATGGGTTAAATAGCAAGACAGATTGGGTTTTATAGGCTTGGTTGGCAACTAGTCTACGGCAGAAAGTAATGGCAACCTACAGCAGCAAAATCTTTTGCCCGGTCAGGTTTCGAGAGAGACATGGTTACCCAGCCGTGTATCACGTATGGCACCTGATTGACTGGAAAAACGTTAGAGAACACTAATAACATTTTTCTTATCTATCACATTAAACCCCCCCCCCCCGATATAAACACAGACAAAAGAAAAATTTTTTTACGAAAGTGCTTCACCCACCGAATAACAACTTTTACTGAATGTCGTCTATTAAATTATGTCACTTAGCGTCCTCCATAGTTTAGTTACACAGTTACCTTTAAGAATATTTTAAAGTTTTTCTTAAATTTAAAATTTGGAAAACTTTTTCATCCGCTTTACTTCCGTTTATAAATAGATTTTGAAAAATGAAAATTTTTACATTTACTCTGATAAAGCTGGTCAGGAGACGAAACGTGTTGGTAAAGAAAAAAATTCCTTTTTGTCTTGACATCAATGTCTTGTTTTATATTTACATACGCTTTATCACTGATATCGAGCATTTTAACTTATAATATAGCATACCTTAAAACTATATTTTTCTTATATATACACTACCGGCCATAATTATTAGGCAACCCCAGTGTTTAAAAAAAAATGATGTATTTCATAGTATTTTTAAGTATTTATTGCCAAGTGAATAATTGTAAATGAAAATAGAATGGTTCTTTTGTTAATACTGCACAATAACATGTGCATCAAATGAATTTATAAATATTTAATAATTACCTTTATTGCAGTTTCATCAATGAAAGAATGAAGAAAAATTAGGGTAATTCGGACGAGTCCATCTTTGCTTTTTTGCCTTGTAAAATTTTGCTAAGCGATAATAACAAATGAACCATTTTATTTTCATTTGGCAATAAATACTAAGAATAGTATGAAATACATCATTTCTTTTTAAAAAACTGGGGTGGCCTAATAATTTGGGCCGGTAGTGCGTATATATATATATATATATATATATATATATATATATATATATATATATATATATAAAATGAGTTGATATTTATTTATTTATTAATTCAACAGATTATAATTCTATCAATATTTTATCCACTAAAATAACGTTGAAGTAATTATATATATATATATATATATATATATATATATATAACAGTAGACTGTCTAATTCATACTTAGTCACACGTACATACACATACGTACACACGCATATACAGAGGCAGACGGGTACATTGACATTAGTGTGTGTTAGTGAACAGTAATAACAAACTGGTACCAATATTCAGTGAACCAGTGACAAACTCAACGATATAATGAATCGTGTGAATAAATAATGGTCTGAACCCCACCCACTTCTGTTTAAAGACATTGGGCTCTATTTGTGGAAAGGGTGCACGTCAGGCAGGGGCGATACCTTAACCCTTAAAAAACCGCCTCGATAACTTTTTCAGCAACTCTGTCAATGAAACATACAGACAGCCTGAAAAAATAAATAAATCAATTAATAAATCAATTAAGAAAAAACATTTTACCCGAAAAGACGATTAAATATATACACAGGTTTAGATAGTGATTATCTAAGCGGATATATGACACAAGGCCGAATGTATTGAGCACTCATTGACGACTGAGCTCTTTATTCAGTCGTAATTGATCTAGCGAGATAGGCTTGTTAACCATTACACCACATCAAAGAGATCTCAATTAATTTTCTAATCGTAGCTTAGATGTAGCACAAACAGAAAGTGTAGGTCACTCAGTGTGGATCGAACTCACTAATCAGTTTTAATTACTCTAGCAACACAAGCTTGTTAACCACTTCACCACATCGAAATATCCCTAACTGATTTTCTAAGAAGGGTTTAGATGTCGAGAAACGCTAAAAGTGTGAAGCACTCAGTAAGGATCGAACTCAATACTCAGTCATAATTTATCTGGCGAGACAAGCTTGTTAACCGTTACACCTCGCCGAAGTGCTTAAACTGGATTTTTTGTAAACCCCCACCACTTTTTTCGTTTGTTGTTTGATGCTTGCGTTTTCACGGGAGAGGTATTTATGGGAGAGTGGTTTCTCTAAGCTCTCACGGACTAACCTCTCTTTACGGGAGAGTGGTTTCTCTAAGCTCTCACGGACTAACCTCTCTTTACGGGAGAGTGGTTTCTCTAAGCTCTCACGGACTAACCTCTCTTTACGGGAGAGTGGTTTCTCTAAGCTCTCACGGACTAACCTCTGTTTCATTTTCTTATGTCAGACAGCATGACATGCCGGTGGCCACGAGACATCTAATCAAGTTATCTGGTGATGTGACAGAACACAAGGGGATATAGATTCATGCCTTTCTCGAAGGTATTAGCGGTAAACAAATGCAAGTAAAGTTTCCCAACTAACGTTTGAATACAGCTTGCTTATTATTTGAATTCATGAATGTTTTACCATCTGGCAAACGAGACCCAAATTCATTGTTTTAAATGAAAATATTCGAGCAGAAGGAAGTCCGCCAACACAGACCGGGAACATTTTCGTACTAAATAGCACGAACAGGCCGTCATGGCCTATTCTTTTGATGGAGGCCATTTATTGTTCTAAACCTTACGTCGACGTTTGACCAGTAGGTGGGTATCATGGGGAAGTGAATCCCCACTAGGTTTCATTTGCTCTTCACAGCTGCGAAAACGCTTTCCAGGGCTTGGGTGTCGGTTAGAATCCATGTCAAAGTTCCTGGCCATGTGTTCTTGTTTAACCCGAATCTGCGGACCCAGATTATGAATATTCTGGTGCCCCTTACACTCGTGAACCTGTGACCGATATGTATTTCTTAAAACCAGGTGCTTTTAGGAATCGCTAAGTCCTGAGAACAAATGTTTTGGAATAAAATAATGGATAAATTGTCAGTAGAAATAATTTCTGATGCTTTGAAAAAAAAATCTTAAGTGATTTTCTTCAAGAGAGGCATTTGTACTGGAATTTTTATTTAGGTCCGTATCTAAAAGCAGCCATCAAAAACGTATTCGACTTGATTTAAGAAATAGATAAAAAGGCTCATATCGCTTGATAGCTATATAGATAGATAGATATGAACAGACTCAGATAGATAGATAGATAGATAGATAGATAGATAGATAGATAGATAGATAGATAGATAGATATGAACGGACTGAGATAGATAGATAGATAGATAGATAGATAGATAGATAGATAGATAGATATGAACGGACTGAGATAGATAGATAGATAGATAGATAGATAGATAGATAGATAGATATGAACGGACTGAGATAGATAGATAGATAGATAGATAGATAGATAGATAGATAGATAGATAGATAGATATGAACAAACGAAGATAGATAGATAGATAGATATGAACAGAATGAGATAGATATGAACAGACTGAGATAGATAGATAGATAGATAGATAGATAGATAGATATGAACAGACTCAGATAGATAGATAGATAGATAGATAGATATGAACAGACTGAGATAGATAGATAGAGAGATAGATAGATAGATAGATAGATAGATAGTCAAAAGACTTACAGCTCTTGATAGCTCTAGACATTAACAGAATCACACACACACACACACACACACACACACACACACACACACACACACACACACACGTGCACATATGTACACGCACATAAATGCATTTACACACGCATACGCACATGCGCACAAATAGCATACCACATATAGACTAAAAATGCCGGTTGTTTCCAAGTGCAGTGACCTTTGCTTTAGTCACTACTTGCATCATAGCCCGGCGTTGCCCGGGCAACTCAGAACATTTTTTAATTAGATAATGAATGCAGCTTGTTGTGATTTCCGAACCCTTGTAGTCGCTGCCTCATTTTTAAACTTAGTTATGTAAAAAATAATTATATAAAAATTGTTGTTTAAAAATTGTTCAAAAGTTCTATTGAAATATCTATTTTCTTTTGTTTTGTGTAAACATCAGTTGATGTTTTGTGTGACATTGTAAACAACATTGCGTTTGTTTTTGTTTCAAATTCGAATATTTAAAAATGTAGACATTTAACTTTAGAGGAAAAGTGACATTAATGCCACACGAATTACAGACAGTTGATATCCTGCATGAAATATTTAGCGAAAAAAAGCTTTATTTTTTTAAAATTTTATTTCTGAAGTATAGAATATTAAATATTGAAATATTAAATCTGAAAAAAAAAGTTTTAAATAATTAAATTAACCATTGGCACTTATTTTACATATTTTGTTTTTGTTTGAAAAACACTTTTTTAAAAATATGTCTTTTGTTTCAAAATTACGGGGAAAAATATTCACATTTTTTTGTTGACCAAATGAATTTTTAAAACGTCGGAATAAAAATCAAATATAAAGGCTCATTTTTTTTGTCTCGCTTGACACGTGTGATTTGATTTCTGTGATGTAATCTAGCAACCATCTTAGATGTTTTACAAAGCAAATGTAAACAATCGGCTCCATTGTCCAAGAAGTGCGAAAGGGAAAATTGCTGAACTTAAACTCAAAAAGTATGTGTCGACCTGGCTTCCCTGTAGATATGTGTCTCTAGAAAGTTTGAATGGCGTAGCTTAAAAAATGTAGGCGTGCATAGATTACAGTCATATACAGACTCACAGATTGCCTTTTATATATATAGATTAAAAAAAGCTGAAAGTTAAAGCCATCCATGTTCGTCGACCGAACTCGTCCGATGAACCCGCCAAAAACTTCGACAATCAACAATCGAAATAAATTCTGAATGCGTAAATTTGATTGCGATGGATGATCGATTTCCAATTGCAAAGATCCGAAGAATTTACCCATAAACGCGTACACATACGAACACAAACGCAAACACACATCATATATGTGTACACATCGACGCATCCACAAACACGCAGACACATTCTTGGGTAGAAACTCTATTTACTAATTTATTCAGATTAATAGTCAAATTATGAAAAATGGTGGACAGGATGTAACGTCAATTGTTTCAGAGACATTTTGTTAGTCGTGAAAATCAACATTGGAAGTTTTTCATTTTGTTTATCATTCTGAAAACTTTTAATTGCGTTTTGAAAACTTTTAATTGCGTTTTGAAAACTTTTAATTGCGTTTTGAAAACTTTTAATTGCGTTTTGAAAACTTTTAATTGCGTTTTGAAAACTTTTAATTGCGTTTTGAAATACATTCAATCATTGGCCTTCTTAGACATTTACACACGTTATATATTTACCGAATTAAGGCAGATCCTAACTGAGTGGCTGAGTCTCTTACTCTTCTGCTAGACTAGGTTATGGCTCGCTGCAATTGTATACGACAATTGGTTATAATACAATTTTACTCTTTACATATATATATAGGTAGTTTATAAAGGAAAACTCAACACGTCATATTAGTTGTAAACTATAGTTAATTTCAATGAGCTTAATTAGCTCATATCATCAGTCTCTTTTACAATATTTCCTCCATCTGGGTTGGATTATCTTCAAAATGCCAGATGGAGGAAATATTGTAAAAGAGTCTGATGATATGAGCTAATTAAGCTCATTGAAATTAACTATAGTTTACAACTAATATGACGTGTCGAGTTTTCCTTTATAAACTTCATATTGCTCTGGTTAACACCCATCGAGCTCTCTATATGGATTTACCTATTAATAATTTATATTAAGGAAATCTTGTTGGATTATCCTCACCGTTTACGGACTGACAACTATATATATATATATATATATATATATATATATATATATATATATATATATATATATATAAAATAAAACAAATTCCGATGTTCAAATTCGCTGAATGGCCATTTCTACGAGAAATTTCCACGAGAAATTTCTCGTGTCATCAGCAACGAATTTTTATTCCAAAAAGCCAAATAACAAAATGAACAAATATATTTTACCGGCGGAAGTTCAAATAAATTTTCATCACGGAAAATTAAAGGGGTGTGATTAATATAAAAGCAGACAGAAAACTATGTCTATTTTATTTTTAAATTTTTTGAAATCCCCTACTTCTTAACTGAATCGAGAGTTACAAGTTGAAATTTAGCCTTGTCTAATCGAAAGAAATGGTAGAAATGGTAGAAAGTGATGGTAGGGGGGGGGGGGAAGAATAAAAAGAAAAAGGAAGGAAGTAAAAGGGAGAAATTAAAAGTGGGTAAGGGGGTGGTTGACAGGGAAGTAAGTTGTCATGTAAAGTTGTTATAGACTATAATTTATTTCGATGGGTAAATCTTTTGTATAGATCTCTTCAGATGGCAAAACACAAAAATTCAAATGTTTTAATTTTTTTCAGAACATTCAGAAAACGGGAAGACATATGGTATGATCCGGAAACGAATTTTTCCGGGTCTTATTAGATTAAAGTCTTAAAAAGTGTACAAGGTTAAAAGTAAGTTATAGATTGACACAGTGTAGCGAGTTTCAGGACGTGTCACCATAAAGCAAAGAAACATAACCTAGACATCCAACATATATCAGTCAGTTAAGTGCCATAAGTGATACACGAATTGGCGGTTATGTCTCATTTGATTCCTTCCCGCAGTAGGTATTCATTGCTTTCTGCGGTAGACTGGTTGCCAACCAAGGCTGTAGAGCCCAATCTGTCATACTATTCAACCCATAGCTGGGGAGAGAAGAGTCCTTTTATCAGAGGTAATTGTGTGTAAGTGAATGCAACGAATTCAACTGGAATTCGAACTCCGTTCTCCGATTTACCATTCCAAGTCGTTAACCATTACATCACAACACGCGTGCGTGCACGCACACACACACACACACACACACACACACACACACATATATATATATATATATATATATATATATATATATATATATATATATATATATGTAATATATATAAGTTTTAAACAATCAATCAATATATATATTGATTGGTTGTTTAATACTTAGTTTTTGGTCATAATAGGGTTAAAACCAGTGCACATTTGTATTAAAAAGTGTTCTATACAATTGTATTGTAGAACTTTGGAATATTTTCCATTTTTAAACGAGTTATTTCGCTACCCAGGTTTCTACCATGAGTGATGTCTTCAGGCGATTATATATATATATATTATGAGTGTGCGTGTATTTATGCAGCAATCTCTATTTTATAGATGTTTAATTAAAGATGACTGACAAGGAGACATCCTATCAAGATTTTTATTTAATTTTTCTTTTGTTCGTATAAGTGCTCGTCTGGAACCAAAATTTGTAAAAATTTTCCAAATGTTGGCATATTCAAGTGCTTTCGGTTATTTTTTAGCCATTATTGACGATTATTTTAATTTTAATTTTTTTACTGAATACACACACACACACACACACACACATATATATATATATATATATATATAAGCATGGGGTGTAGATACAGAAGAAGTATCCTGTACATACAGTGGTAGGATAACTCTCTAAGAGAGCTCTAAATATATATGTATATAAATACATATAGAGCAAATATAAGAAAAAAATTAGGCAGACGCGTTATTTCAGGGTAAATCGGAAGCATGGGCCTATTTCCGGCGAACTATCATCAGCTTCCGTCTTTATTATAAAGAAGATTTTACACGAATAAAATTCACAAAGACTCCCCCCACTAAAAAAAGCTGATGATGGTTCGCCTGAAATATGCCTACATTTTCGATTTACCATGAAATAACGTGTCTGCCAAAAGTTTTTCTTATATATATATATATATATATATATATATATATATATAAAGAGAGAGAGAGAGAGAGAGAGAGAGAGAGAGAGAGAGAGAGAGTTATAGGAATGCTTTATATTCCAAACACGGTGTGCACATGCTGGCTGTATTCATAGTTGAAGTTAATGAATGTTAGCTTTTTTAATTTTTTTTATTAAAGCTTCCATTATTTTTAGTGTTTTTTTTTAAATATGTGGATGAGGCTATTATCTTTGTATTTTCGCCAAGAATGTTGCAGAATATTTATGTGTGTTTATTTTATGACTAATGGTATTTATGGGAGGGGATATGTAAAAATATATCAGAAAAGTATAAATATTTATTTCTGAATTCTTTAAGTAAACATAGACCGCCTTGTTTTTTTTCCTTTTCTGTTTTATGTCGGATTTTCTGAAGTCTATACATATTTATTCTGGATTATTTTCCTATTATTTATCATACACGCACATAAACACGTGTACACATACGCACACAGAAGCGGATGTGTATGTGCTTATTTCGACAAAGTCTTGCGAAGGGAAAGACTTAAGTGAGTAATATAATATCGTGTAAACTTCTTATAAGGCCAACCAGCGTATAATACTTTGCTTTGATGCGCATTGAGCCAAATTCGAGAAGTTGGTGATTGTGTTGCGTCAGTATTGCTCGTGTGAAAGGCGTGTCTATTTGATTTGAAAATCTGGACATCAACATCGATCAAATTCGCCGAAACTCCCTCAGGAATAATTAAAACATATGGGAACATTATTATGGATAAATAATAAAAATATTGTTTTTTTTTCTGTGCTTCAAACAATGCGAAAAATGTGGGAAACTTAACAATTGTAAATGTCCCAAACCCAAATAAGAAAGATGAGGATATTTGTCTGAAAATTATTTGAACCGAGCAAAAATCCTCGTACTTGTAAAATAGATATGACAAACGCGTCTCGTTCAGTTCATATAATAAAATATAATCTGTAATGTGCGCATTTGAGTTATAGGTTAAGTAAAAAGTTAAGTTAAATGAGGGTGTGGTTCATGACTGTGAATGTTTTGGGCTATCCTCATCTTTATTGTTGTTTTTGTCAGACACTTTGAGATGAGTTGTTGTTAATATTCCCTTCCATTCACTTGCTTTTCCGACAGCTACAATCTCCAAGAATTTAAATGTAAAGTCAATAGTCACCTCCTATCTCACTAACCTGAATCTTCCCTCTCATACTCCTTTCTCCGTCCACTCCACTCTCATCAGTATTATCATCCTTCTCTTACCCACTTCCTGACACCCCCTATAACCTGTCACTCTTTCTCATAACTGTCCTCCTATGTAACCCCCTGCAAAATAGTGGCAGTAAAATGCCTTGCTTGGGGCGATATGATTATAAATAAAAAATGTTCAATGATCGTTTTGGACTATCCTCGTCTTCCGTGTTATTTTTGTCAGATTTTAAAAAGGCTTGTTTTTAATAATCTATGAATGTCTCGGATTCTCGTCCTTATTGTTGTTCAGGATTTTGATTGTTCTAAATAAATAATCGAATATCATTCATCTTTCTGATTTTCATACCTAATTCAACGCTTGCTTTTTTTCCAGCCATTTTCTGATGAAATGTTAAATCCTTTTATTTTTATAAATATCATCCATGAAATATCCTCTCATCAAAACAGTTTTCTGGATACAGTTGATGATCTTAGCAAAGCGAGATGTTTTATTGTTGTTTTTTTTTATTCTTTTAGTTGTTCTTTGTTATTTTCTTTTCTCTTTCAATTTCTTTCTTTCTTTCCTTCTTAAAAGATCTTTTACTTTTCATCGGCGTTAAAATTATTGCTGTTTCATTTGCGTTCTTTTATTCGACTCGAAGCCGAATTCTGCTCTTCTTGCTCCCCTTCGATCCTCAGCTCCCCTCCACCTCCTTATCTGGGTTTTTTTTTCCGGAAATTTCTTCTTTACACCCCACCCATCGTACCCACACGGGCCTGCACACAGAGAAATACATAACGTGGATATTTCTTTGTGGATTTTCTTCTTCTGTTGCGATTTTGCACCGGCTTCACTGCTTTTAATGCAAGGATACAATTTGCGAATTCGAAACTGATACTATTTAAATAGAAAGAAGAAAGCAAAAATTCAGATGATTTGCATTCCTCCATTCCCAAATCTACCCTCCCCAACTAACACTGCCGCCGCCGCCATCACTCTCGGTCCTGATGCACCTATCGCGAGCATTATTAGAAGTATCTCCAGTCGAGAGCAAAGTAGAAACAACTCGCTCTCTCTACCCACAACATTCCTCTACCCCCAATTTGCGCTTCCCCAGCAATTCCCTAAAACCATCAAACTTCCTCCATTCATTCCTTTGTCTTATCAAAATATATTACGACAAGTTACCCAAAGTTTCTGGGACCTTAAAAAATAAAGTAGCTTCCTTAGATCGAAAAAATTAATAAAAATAAGAAGTTTGTCATTTCTGATAGAATAATTTTAAGAGACAAATAAAAAATCCGGCGAGACATGGAAAATGCTGTGTAAACTGACAGCCAAACATATCGATCAGTTAATTCAAATTTTCCAAACTTATGGGCCAAACTACTGCTATAAAGAAACTTCACTTAAATCTTTTTAGGGATAAGCATTATAACCTCGGATTTGCGTTGTGGTGCAGTGGATATCGACTCGGAACGACAAATCGGGGAGCCGAGATCGAATTCCAGTTGAATTCCTTGTATTCACTTACGCACAAATACCCTTAGGAAAGGTATTAATCCGTCTCTTCCCCCCAGTTATGGGTTAAATAACAGGACAGACTGGGTTCTATAGCCTTGGCTGGCAACCAATCTACCGCAGAAAGCAATGCCAACCTACTGTGAGATAATCTGTCTAGTTAGTTATGTCTCTTTTGAGACATGACCGCCCAAAGCGTGTATCACGAATGGCACCCAACCGACTGATTGTAACCTTAAATCGAAATACGAACAGCTCGTGTCTACTATGATTTCTTATTGAGAAGACAAACCAAGAAAAATTTAGACTCTTACGATCATTAGTGCAGAATAGAGTTCGAAACTTTTAAGGATCACCCCTTTTTGCACATAAAAATGGACTCGCCTGATGTGTACATATAATCCTGCCTATACAGAGAACGACCGTAGCAGTTACAAAGTAGTTGTAAAGAGTAGTTGTACAGAGTTTAGTAAGGAGTCAGTTGATGCAGAGGTAGTTGGAGTTGTTTGGATAGAGATTCATTAACCAGACAGACTATTTCACTGCAAGACTGTATATATTGATTTCTACTAATAGTATTCCTGAAATGACTAACCCGTGTTCCAGTTTGTATATTTTTGTTCAGTATAACTTACATTTTCTATTGATATCTGTTTTTGTTATTTATTATTTTGGGTGGTTTCTCACCCGGAATCCACAACAGAAACTATGTGGTCGGTTATATATGTATTATAGGTTATATGGTCGGTTATGTGGTCTTTCTATTTGACAAAACACACCATCCGCAACTCAATTACAAATTCCAATAATAAGGTTTTCGCCATCAAAATAAAAAAAAGAAAAACTGCTCCACCGACTTTCGCCATTAACATTATGGGCAGTATCATCAGACCCGAGGGTGGCACGAAAGAGGATATTCAAAGCAGCCTGGGCAAGGCCAGGAGTGTGTTTAAGGAAATGAACAACATCTGGAGATCAACACAGTACAGCACCTACACCAAGCTCAAGCTATACCAGAGCTGTGTTGTATCTACTCTCCTCTACGGATCTGAGTGCTGGAGAATGACTAAGGCGGATCTCGCCAAACTTCGATCCTTTCACACCATATGCCCCCGACTAATACTGAGAATATTTTGGCCAGAGAAGATCTCCAATGAAGACCTGTTCAAGAGATGAAAAGCAAGAGAACATGGGCACCATCATTACAAGAAGGCGGTGGAGATGGAGATTGGGCATGTGCTCCGGAAAGATCCACAGTCAATCACAAGAACAGCACTGCACTGGACCCCAGATGGCACAAAGAAGGAGGGGAAGACCAAGAATGACATGGAGAAGTACGGTGGAGAATGAGATGAAAGCCGTGCAGTACTCTTGGGGTTCATTGACTAGTCTTGCCCAAGATAGGCAGGGGTGGAGAAGCTTTGTTGCTGCCCTGCACACCATTGGGTGTAACGGATGATGATGATGATGTTATGGCAACAATTATAAAAGACGTCCCACTACTAAAAAATAAATTCCCTATAAAGGAAAAACAGATAATTAGAATTTCGACTTTGCCAAAGAAATAGTAATAAATAAATAAATACTTATCTGACGAAGTCATCGAAACGTTCGTTATTTTCTTGTCAGCAAAACATCTGCTTTGTTTATTATGAAAAACAAAAAACAAAAAACAAAACAAAAAGAAAAAAAAGAGTCGATTTCATTTGCGTTTAGGTATTCTTGTTGTTGCTAAGTTTTTATTTTTTATTTTTACCTTGGAAAAATGGAAGTCTGTTTAAGGTTTCATATTTCTGGGATAATCTTTTCACGTCAAGGCTAATTTGTTCCTCTTGGACGCATAAATGGATTCCAGGAAAATGTTAACAAACAAACTCGCGCATGCGTGTACGGGCTTACAAAAATTATACCTTATAATAGATTCGCACTCATGACCCTATAAATCTTGATACTGCTACACAATGAAGATAAGGTAACTTAATGTTGTGATCTGGTTATTAAATTATTTTCGCTGACTACCTTAAAAATCTTCGATCTCCAATAAGTACTCCTTTGTTATAATCTTGTGCCAACACAGATTAAGTTCGGTAAATATTTTGCAAACAACCTTTCTAAGCCGGGGCTTATGAGTTTAATCCTTATTGGGCGCAACCAGTTCTCCTCCAATTATAAAAATTAAGTAACGTCAAACTTGGTCCCTACATGGGTAACAGCAAGTGAGTACTAGGGGGTATAAGCTTGGATGTGCGGATGGTGTAATGGATATCGGTGCAGAATTGGAAAATAATGAACCGAGTTCCAATTCCTGTAGAACTCGTATTTACTTATGCGCAAATACCATTAGAAACCATTTGAAACCATCTTTTCTCCCCCAGACTAGGGCTTAAATAGTAGGGATTGTATCAATAAATCATTGATATCTCTAAATATTCCTTACAGACTAAAGATATTTTCTGGTTTGAAACAAAAGGTTGATAATCTGCAAAAAACAAATCAATCAACCAATTTCACTAAATGAGATTTTCTCGTTGAATTGTTCCATGTGAATTGTTCACGTGATCCATTGGCTGGAATGATCCATTATGACAGGTCTCTTTCAGGATGTGGTTTCCGGCTTTCTCTTTTCCAATCTTTTCACTCTTACGTAGCCCCCTGCATATCAGTGGCGTTACCGCCTTGCTCGTGGTGATATGATTAAAAAAACAAATTGTATTTAGATACATTGTATTTATTTTCAATTGTTCTAGTTGAATTGTTCACCTATTTTGCATATGATCCATTATTCTACATAATTAGATTACAATAAAATTTGTATTTTATATGAATGCTGCCTTATGAAAATTGAGATGCAGTCGAGTGGGGAGGGGATCTTATCAGGTGGGCGGCTTTATCATAAATTGATCCTTGCATCGGTCTTGGTGCTAGATCTGGCGAAACAGTGAATATTACACTTTTATTATGAAATACCGCACATTGTGATAATAGAAGTTCTGCCAAGAAAGGTGGCACCGTAAGAACCTAGACGCAAGCTTACAGGGGATGGTCTTGCAATTAAAGCACTTTCTATACATTTTTGTTTTAGGAAATTGATTTTTTTAATTAAAATACCATTTTTTCAACTTTGGCATTCATTTTTTGATAATCATATCGCCCCAAGCAAGGCATTTTACTGACACTGTTTTGCAGGGGGTTGCTTAGGAGGAAAGTTATAAGAAAGAGTGACAGGTTATAGGGGGTGTCAGGAAGTGGATAAGAGAAGGATGAGAATACTGATGAGAGTAGAGTGGCCGGAGAAAGGAGCATGAGAGAGAGGATGCAGGTTAGTGAGATTGGAGATGACATTTTTTTTATAATCATATCGCCCCAAGCAAGGCATTTTACTGCCACTGTTGTGCAGGGGGGTTACATACAAGGAAAGTTATGAGAAAGAGTGACAGGTTATAGGGTGTGTCAGGATGTGGGTAAGAGAAGGATGAGAATACTGATGAGAATGGAGTGGTCGGAGAAAGGACCATGTGAGAGAGGATGCAAGTTAGAGTGGAGTGGAGGGAAAAGGGAGCATGAGAGAGAGAGAGAGAGAGAGAGAGAGAGAGAGATGCAGGTTAGTTAGATAAAAGATGACTATTGACTTTACATTTAAATTCTTTGAGATTGTAGCTGTCGGGGAAACAAGTAAATGGAAGAAAATATTAACAACAACTCATCTCAAAGTCTCTATCAAAAACAACAATAAAGATGAGGATAGCCAAAACCAATATTGTCCTGGGATATAAAAATGCAACGCTAGCGGACGTGAAGTGTCACATAAGTGGCACAAACATAAAAACTCGGCTGTCGGATCGTCATACATCAAAATCGATAAATGAGTGCTATATATATATATATATATATATATATATATATATTTATATTACGCGTACACTAAAAAGCAAAGCAATAAAAATAGAAATAAATCAAACTGCACAATAAAAATTAAAAGGAAAAATAAATGAAAAATTAAGCAATCACAAACAAGACCACTCCTTCAAAATCACACCATGCTCTATATAAACAAGAAAAAACCGGGACTTAACGGCAACTAGGCCTGACGCATCATAATGGTGTCCTTACTAAACTTAGAAGTCGGCATGAATCTGCTCAATGAATGAGACAAACTCTTTGTACTTATCAACGCTCTGTCTCCACCTCGATATCGAGCACTTTAAGATAAAGAGTCTGCTTGCCAAAATTCATATTATCAGTAAAACCACTGAAGAAACAACAACCTTGGCGCTAAACATTATCTTAATCAACCACTATATATATATATATATATATATATATATATATATATATATAGGAAAGAATATTAATAAAAAGTTTTGAATTGTACTTTTTTTGAACAGTATTTGTTTATTTTTATTATATTTTATATTTCAGACCGTCCTCGGTCCTTCATCAGAAACAAGTGATTTTTAAACTTTTTATTAATATTCTTTCCTATATATATATATATATATATATATATATATATAGGAAAGAATATTAATAAAAAGTTTAAAAATCACTTGTTTCTGATGATATATATATATATATATATATATATATATATAGGAAAGAATATTAATAAAAAGTTTAAAAATCACTTGTTTCTGATGAAGGACCGAGGACGGTCTGAAATATAAAATATAATAAAAATAAACAAATACTGTTCAAAAAAAGTACATTTTTAAATTAAAAACTTTTTATTAATATTCTTTCCTATACATATTAAGACAGTATACGTGGATGATCATCACTATATATATATATATATATATTCTATGAAAATTTTTAGAAATTCTACAATTTCATTGGTAATACGTATTTCGCTCGTCAGACCCAAATGCTCTTGAGACCCAAATGATACAAATGATACATAGATTGTCTCATTTTGGTCTGACGAGCAGGTCAGCCAATGAAATTGCAGAATATCTAAGAGTTTTTCTAGATGATATTACTCTGCTAAATTAAATAAATCAATTTAACATTGAGTTCTGAGTTTGTTTTTAGCGGAATTTACCGGACTTAATGTTGTGGAGCAGTTTTCGCACTAAAGATTATAATCATGCTATGTTGGTTGCTAATCGACTTAACGTACTCAAAATGTAAGGAACTTGGTAATCTTCCACTGAAAGCTGACTTCTTAGTAATCGGCAAACTGCCGACAAATATCAACTGCCTAGTAGTTCTACTGAACGTCAATAGAAGTCTAAAAACTCCAATCAACTTCCTGTTAATTTTTATTAATATAGGAGGGAGACTCCATTATCTGAGGAATAGATGTGTTTCCCCATATTTTACGTTATATATCTAAATTTAAACTTATTTATAAATGGAACTGTCTCTGTGTGTGTGTGTGTGTGTGTGTGTGTGTGTATCCGTTACCTATAGACTCCGAAACGGCTGAACCGATTTTCTTGAAAATTTACACAGTTATACTATAAGCGTCTGCGAGTGTTCTTAGCTAGGTTTTGTGTCGAGGTACCCCCGATAAATATCGAAAATCGATAATCGAAAAAATCGGGTTATAGAAGGATTGGATTTGATACACTCATAGACAAAGACATAAGAAACGATATTCAGAAGTTTCAAGGTTACAGTTCTTACAGTAGTGCAGAAAATTTGATATCGATACCAGTAAATCAAAATTTGACTTATATCTATTCATTTTTCTTTCAGTCTACGGTTTCGCTTTAACTGGAAACAACTATTTCTTTTTAGTCTTTCGTGCCAACGTCCAAAGAGTCTGAGTTTCAGGACCATGGATTAGTTTTAAAGCTTTCATTACACCCGAGCAACGCCGGGCTATACTGCTGGTGTCTATATATATACATATATATATATATATCAGAAAAATTAAGGCAGACACATTATTTCATGGTAAATCGGAGGTATAGGCGAACCATCATCAGCTTCCGTCTTTATTTGACAAAGCATTTTACACGAACCTGTAAAACATGACTGCCTTAATTTTTCTTATATTTTTCTTATAGTTGTTCTACCTGTATTTATATACATATATATTTAGAGCTCTCTTGGAGAGTTATCCTACCACTGGATGTACAGGATACTCCTTTGAATTCTTTTATACCCACTCTGTTTGCTGATATATATATATCTCCAAAGCGTTCGACAGGGTCTGGCACGCTGGCCTCTTGTGCAAACTGCGGAGCTACGGGATAACTGGACATCTGATTGACCTCATCCAGTCATTCCTCTCTAACCGCACACTGAAGGTAGTATTAAATGGGCATGCCTCCCAAAACTACCTTACGAACGCGGGCGTCCCTCAAGGTTCTATCCTAGGTCCCACGCTCTTTCTGATGTACATTAATGATCTCCCCGACGCCTTTAGATCCCAAGTAGGCATGTACGCCGATGACACAACAATCTACTCTCGCATCGATCAAAAACCATGTGTGGGCGACAAAGCGAACCTCGCTGCCGAGCTTGAAAAGGACCTCCAATCCGCAGTGGCCTGGGGTAGGAAATAGCTAGTAAATTTCAATGCTTCTAAAACGAAGCTGTTATCAACTAACCACCATAGGCAATCGCATCTACCTTCCATTAGCATGGAACAGGCTTGCCTCCCAGAGAGTAAAATACTACCCCTCCTTGGCCTTACACTTTCGGTGGACCTCAAATGGAATGACTATATCGAATCCATTGCCAAGTCTGCCGCTATGAAAGTCGGCTCTCTGTAGGGCCCGGAAGTTTTTCCCACCTGAATCTATCCTGTACATATACAAATCTACCATCCGCCCGTGTATTGAATATTGCTGCCATATCTGGTCGGGTGCCCCTGCTGCTCTCCTTGGGCTTCTTGACAAAATACAAAGGAGGATCTGTAACGTGGTTGATACTGACTTGGCAGACTGGCTGCAACCACTCTCTCACCGGCTTGATGTGGCTTCCCTGTGCCTCTTCTACAAGTACTTTCATGGCTTCTGCTCCGATGAACTTGGAGCACTGGTGCCGCCTAAGCAAGAATTTACACGAGATACTAGATTAGCAACTAGGTCTCACCCTTTTACAGTTAAACAGATAAGATGTAACCGTAAATTCTACTCCAACAGCTTCTTTTCTCGCGCTTCCCGCCCGTGGAACTCCCTTTCACAAGTCTGCTTTCCCGACAGCTACAACCTCCAGGTGTTTAAATGTATGGTCAATAGACACCTCCTATCACACTAACTCCCAATTATTCTCAGAACACTCTCATCTACCCAACCCTCATTGTCGGTATCCTTACCTGCCTATCACCCACCCTCTGACATTTCCAATATTTAATCATTCTCGGTATCCCTACCCGCCTATCACCCACCCTCTGACATTTACTATATTTAATCATCCTTTCTCCACTCTATGTAGCCCCCTGCGCAGTAGTGGCAGTGACATGCCTTGCTCGGGGTGAAACGCTTATAATATATATATATATATATATATATATATATATATATATATATATATATATTCTAAACATATACTGTTGAATATAAGGCCATCTACATTAAATCAAAACAACCCACACTTAATAAAATCACGTTTAAATCTGGTCATAACACATTACATTGCATTTGAATATATGGTTCTGTTATCATTTTGAGCTCTCACGCGGTGTGACGTCATTGAACCGCATTACAAATTTACGAAGTGCGTTTGCTATTTGGGGACTGTTATCGTTGCTTAGCAAAGTTTTATGTAAACACAAGATAAAATCGTCGCTGATGGTGGATGTTTAATGTTAACGTCCTTGTAACCTCTCTGAAGATGGTTCATGTGAGCCGAAAGCTTAGAACCAACTTAATTAAAAATTATTCAAATGTTGGAGAATTTTTGTCTTTATCTTCAACTGAAATTAAAGCCAAAATATGATGTTTAGAACAGCTCATGATTAAACATAATAGACATTCATTGTCTCTTATATTTAACAGTATATGTTTAGAATATATATATATATATATATATATATATATATATATATATATATATATACGTTGTAATGTACAGTATATAACTTGCTTTATTCCAAATGGCAAAAAATCGACCTGTATTTTCGAAGCGAAGTTGAGTCTCTGCAATTTTACCCACGACTCTTGAAATCGTCTATCTTTTTATATCGATCATTTTTATCTAGCCCGATACCATAGAACTGTTTACCAAAATAACACTATTATTGTTGTTGTTGTTGTTGTTGGGGGTGGTGATTTTTGTTGTTATTACGGATGCTTTATAATTTCCTTACAGGGATTTCTTCCTTTGTCTTCATCATTAATACAGCGAGCTAGCTTTTATTATACAGTAACGTTTTCTGCTATAGCGATCATGCTTTTGAAGTACTTTTCACTGTGCTTATAACATCGTTTAAAGATTAGATGCTTAAATACGCTACAATATTTTATCCTGAACATACCCTGCTGAAATCGAAAGGCCTCTTTTATACTATCAAATGCGGTGTATACTTGCAGTCGAACCTCTTAACTTTTATGGATATAATGATCGCTATCATATAATAATTCTGCTTATTCCTGCCTTAGTTAGTTAATTACTTAGTTCGTCCGTCCGTTACGCCACACTCTCTACACGAGCTTTTCTTTCCTGTCTATCTTTTTAATCTTCTCCGACTTTCTCTCACCTTTGCCAAATGGAAGAGTAGTAAAGAGTGAGAGGGTAGGAAGAGAGAGCCTATAGCATTACCGTAGCAGTAACATCTTAAGCTGGTGGTTGTAGCAGTAATTGTGTGTGTGTATATGTGTGTGTATTGTACAATATAGTAAAAATAAGTAGGTTTGTTGTCGTATCCCGCGACCAAATAACGAAATTTCTGGCCTCTACATCCTTGGCCATTACTCAGTTGGTCTTTTCTGTTTACAATGAACACAAGAGCCATGATTTTTCAGTAATAAAAAAGCATTATTCTCTTTCAAAATCTCTCACAAAATAGCGTACAGTATTTTGGTTATTGTCTGTGCATACGCCGCTTAATATAATATAAGATTACAGTAAAGTAGCTTCTATGGACATTACTTTTATAGATATTTTAATAAAATTACACTCTGTGTTATCGTTATTTTATTATCCAATACCTTTATGTTTGAAGACGTTTCTATCATTTGTAGTATGACAAAGTAAAATTTTTCCAGGAAATCATAATTATTCTTCCGTGGAAATTCCTCGGGTTCCGCTAGTAGTCCAAATAATTAAAAATGTTCTTTTCAAGTTTTGCTGCCGACTACAAAATATTGCAAGCGATTCACTTGACGAGAATAATTAATCAAAATTCATGAAATATCTAAGCAATTCTATTTAAGGATTTAGTTTAAAATCTGAGTTGACAAGAAAACAGACAGTCACTGCAAACGAGTGTAGTTTGCAATTGCAAAATTTAAGTAGTAAATAATATTAATTGAAAATCCAGTGAAATATGAGTTAAATTTCTGTCCAATCCTATTTAGTATAACGGCCACTTTTTCCGAGAGATTTCTGTCGGCTGAGTTAAAATTAACTTTCGACACATGCATCATGGAATAATAAAGATAAAAAAAAATTCAATCAATAAAACCAATTTTCAAAAGTGCTACACTTTATTGTGATATAAAAAAATAAACAATCAGATGATTTACCCAATTCTTTTATTTTAAGTTCATGTGTTTAATGGAGCCATTAAGAGAGATGAGGACGAGACTTGTGAAAATCTTGCATTACTAATATCTCTATCTATCTATCTATCTATCTATCTATCTATCTATCTATCTATCTATCTATCTATCTATCTCAGTTGGTCCATATCTATCTATCTATCTATCTATCTATCTATCTATCTATCTATCTATTTCAGCCTGTTAATATCTATCTATCTATCTATCTATCTATCTATCTATCTATCTATCTATCTATCTATCTATCTCAGTCTGTTCATATCTATCTATCTATTTCAGTCTGTTCATATCTATCTATCTATCTATCTATCTATCTATCTATCTATCTATCTATCTCAGTCTGTTCATATCTATCTATCTATCTCAGTCTGTTCATATCTATCTATCTATCTATCTATCTATCTATCTATCTATCTATCTCAGTCTGTTCATATCTATCTATCTATCTCAGTCTGTTCATATCTATCTATCTATCTATCTATCTATCTATCTATCTATCTATTTCAGCCTGTTAATATCTATCTATCTATCTATCTATCTATCTATCTATCTATCTATCTATCTATTTCTATCAGCCTGTTAATATCTATCTATCTATCTATCTATCTATCTATCTATCTATGAGTAATAGCAAATAGAATAAAAAGAATGTAACGTTGGTGAAAATAAACTGGAGTTTACTCAGCTGAGCTTTATCTGGACAAAAGGCCTCATGAGTCTTTGGTTAAGGAAGATATACCTAAGAAGGAATGCGTTCACGCCATAATTAATTGTTTATTAACCCTATTCTCTGACCATTAATTTGCACGGACCACGCTTATCGGACGGGGGAAAATATCTTTTTACTGACAGTGTCCTTGTTCAGTCAATGATAGAAGAAATAAATTGTATAAATAAATTGAGAGCTCGATATATTGACTCTTCGACTGGCCGATTGATATCTCTGAATGCCAATATTTATGTATATTTAAACAGATCGATTGGGAACCAGCGTCTGTTAATTTGAAAAGGAGAATAAGACCGAATTTCACGGCTAAATTCCTGAACTCGAAACAAAATTAATTAGACGTCGAATTTCTTGGTCTTTTACCAAAACGATCCGCCTCGTTCCAAAAACTTGACCCGCGGTTCCTTATTCTAAATTAGAAAGGAATTCTTCCCTGTCAATAATTGTGAAACTCTATCTGGACAGACGATAGACTTACTACTTTCACTGTCTGTGTTTATGTTGTATCCATTCAGGACGTAGGCGATCATATCACTCCATAGCTTCCCTATGTTTTCTAGCTCTTAGCAATATTTTTTTGCTATCCCCTATTCTGACATTCATTTTTTTCCTTTTTGATAATCATTTCACCTCAAGCAAGATAAGACTTTTGCACACACACACACACACGGAGAGAGAGAGAGAGAGAGAGAGAGAGAGAGAGAGAGAGAGAGAGAGAAAACAGGGTACAGGGAATGTCGAATAAAGGATAAGAGGTGGATAGAATTTAGGGAGGTACAGGTTGAAATTTACGTTGCATTTAACTTTTGGAGATTTTTTGTGGTGCAATGAATATCGACTCGGAACGACAAATCGGGGTACCGAGTTTGAATTCCAGTTGAATTCCTTGCATTCACTTACGCACAAATAGCTTTGGGGAAAGGTATTAATCCGTCTATTCCTTCCAGTTATGGGTTAAATAACAGAACAGATTGGGTTCTATAGCCTTGGCTTGCAAGCAGTCTACCGAAGAAAGCAATGGCAACCTACTGCAGGGTAATCTTCTGCCCAGTCAGTCATGTCTCGAAAGAGACATGATCGCCCAAAGCGTGTACCACGTATGGCACTTAGCTGACTGACTGACTGACCTCTCAGGGAAGTAAGTATATGAAAGCAAATTACACAGATTGAAACTGCGAGAAAAAATCTAATAGAGTAGAAGACGCGTCTACATTTCTTTTATATTATTTTCTCTAAAAATAACTACAACTCTGAGGCAAAAAAATTGTCACTTAAACTAGGCAGATTCATGTCGACTTCGAAGTTTCATGAAGACACCATTATGATGTTTTCACTCATCGGAGCTGGGTTTTTTTTTTTTTGCCTTTGTGTCCCGATCTGTTATTCTGGTTATATAGAGATTGATGTGATTCGATATTTTGTGGGAGTGGTCTTATTTTTGATTGGTTAGCTTTCATTTTCTTTTTCTTTTTATTGTGCAGGTGTTAATTTTATTTTAATGCTTTTTATTGCTTTTTAATGTACGCATGAAAAGGTGTCCCCACGAAAGTTCGACGGCGGCATGAACCTGCTCAGTTAAAGTGTTAAATTCTTTGAATTAAACCTATCAACACTCTATATCCACCCAGATATCTAGCACTTTACGATAGAAAAACTTGCTTACCCAAATATCCTTTATCAGTAAAACTACTAAAAACCAACAATCTTTGCGCTAAACAATTTTAATCCTTTGTACAATAAAGACGCAAGCTGATGATGTTTCGTCCGAAATAGGCCTATATTTCCGATTTACCATGAAATAATGTGTCTGCCTAAATTTTTCTTATATTTGCTCTATATGTATTTATATACATATATATTTAGAGCTCTCTTAGAGAGTTATCTTACCACTGTATGTACGGGATACTCCTTTAGATTCTTCTATATCTACACCGCATATATAAACTTTAAGGACAATTTATTTTCACAATATACATCTCATTTATTTTACCATATATAAAGACTTTTTGTAAAAGTTCTGTTAAGTTGGTTTATGTTTTTAAAGTTTTTAACAAACGTGAAATAAAATCGAGTACCTGAATCTCTGTTCCTTGCCTTTCTTTCCATTTATTAATTCTTTTTATTTTAAAATAAATTTTTTAAAAATTATTTTTTTATTGTGTTTATCGACATACCAGGATCTGTTGTGATTTGCGTCGTCAACTGAATTGTGACGTCACACCGGACATCGGAAACGAAGAGAGCGAAATACGAATTACAAATTAGTGTCGCGTTTCAGGAGCTCGGATCAAACGATTCGATTTATTTAAGGAATTTGGTAGGGTGACTAGGAAAGAAGAATGATGACACCCCGTCGAAAACGACAGCTCTCTGTGTCATCATGAGTAAACGGGATTATTTAAAGGCGATTCAGGAATGAAATGATTTAATATTAACACTTGTTAGGGGGGTAGGGTTGTGTGTGTGAAAATTGTTTTAAGACATTTGGTAAAGATGTTACTGAATAGATTATTAGTATCCATCTATCTATCTTGGTCTGTTCATATCTATCTATCTATCTATCTATCTATCTATCTATCTATCTCTGTCTGTTCATATCTATCTATCTATCTATCTATCTATCTATCTATCTATCTATCTATGTCTGTTCCTTATCTATCTATCTATCTATCTATCTATCTCAACGTACTCCTCTCTCTATTTCTCTCTCTCTCTCTCGTTCACTCCCATTCTGTTTTTATCAGTCCAAATTGAATATTCCTCTCAAATATTTACACATGTCGGGTCTAACAAGCCGAACAGCCATTTTAACGAACATTCCCTCTCTCGTCCACAAAAAAACATCCTCAGATCAGTTAACACGCCAAAAAAACACGTTTATCTACTTTATAATCAACTTCTTTCTTGTTCAATGAATTTCAATCTGAATTTTTTTGCACGAACAATTAAATATTCTCAATCTTCTTTCTTTTCGCCTTTTTACTGGAGTCGCTCAGCGGAAAGAAAAGGTCGGTTATTTATCTCATTTGATGAGCAATTTACCGATTTTTGTGGGTACATGACACGCAGCAAGATGGAAGGATACGGGGTGGGGGTTTAGTAGTATTTGAGCACCCTATTTATTTCTCGCTTTCCTTCACGAGATTTACGTGAGTCACGTGTGAAGACTGCGGCTTTTTGGTTGGTCGCTGTGAAGTCAAGCATTACGGTGACGCCCTCTATTGCAAAATGAAAATCACCAAGGCAGATAATTCAGTTCCGCTAAAGTTGAAATGTAAAAGAAACTTAGTCGTATCATCTTGTTATTATATTTTAATTACAATCCTTTTTCATGCATCTCTGATTCTTTCATTCTTTCTTTCTGTCTGTCTGTCTTTCTTTCTTTTTTTTCTTATCAATTTTTTCCTTGTCTTATTCTTTCTTTCACTTTTCTTTCGTTCTTTCTTTCTTTGATGATTTTTCTTTTGTTCATTTTGATTCTTTCTTCCTTTCTTCAATTTTACTTCTATAAAATTTTCACGGTAATTGTTCTCATGAATTTTCCTCGTTAATATCTTTACTTCACGAACTTAAACACAATACTAGATTGGCGGTTAGGTCTCGGAATGCCACTATTGAAATGTTGCAAACATAATTCTATGCGAAAAAAAACTTCTCCTGCACGTTTCCCTTGTGAAACTCTCTCCTGGTTTCCTGCTTTCAAATCCAATCTTCAAATATTTAAATGTCAATAAGTTATTTTCAGTTTATTTCAATCGTGTTTTTTTTTTTGGCATTGTTTTGTATTTTTTGTCGTTTCTCCTAGTTTCCGATCCCGTAGCCCCTTGCATCCTAAATCTTTGTACTGCCTTCTTCTTCTATGTGCCTTGTCCCTTCAGGACGTAGGCGATCATGTCTTTCCACGTTTACCTATCCCTTGTGGCTCCGAGTGCACCTTCTCCTGTTACACCATGCAATCCTCGTTCCGTCATCCACCTGATTAGGTCCTTCAAATATGTTATCCAATGCTTTCCCCTGTCTCTTCTTTCCTCTATCTGGCCTGTCAGTATCAGGTTCTCCAAGCCCTCCTTCCTCATTGCGTGTCCCAGGAACTTCAGCTGTCTCTTCCTTTCCTTTTTGTTTCCATCATTTCCAAGACCTCGTCATTGCTCACATTGGGGTGAAAAGCTAAAAAAAATTATAATCTACTTTTTCCTCGTTTTTTTTCTTTGCCTTTTGAGTGATTCTTTCTTTCTTTTTTTCTTTCTTTCTTTCTTTCTTTCTTTCTTTCTTTCTTTCTTTGTCTTGTGATTGATTCTTTCTTTCTTTTCCTTAAGATTTTTTCTTTCTTTCTTTCTTTGCCTGTTGATTCTTTCTTCTTTTCTTTCTTTTTCTACTTACCTCATAATTCTTTCTTTCTTTCTTTCTTTCTTTCTTTCTTTACTTGCCTCATAATTCTTTCTTTCTTTCATTGCCTTTGGATTGATTCTTTCTTTCTTTTTCTACTTACCTCATAATTCTTTCTTTCTTTCTTTCTTTCTTTCTTTCTTTCTTTCTTTGCCTTTGGATTGGTTCTTTCTTTCTTTGCATAATCAACTCTTGTTCTGCTTCTCTTTTATAATTACGGACTTTCTCGCCGTCCGCCCTTTTTTTATTTGACATCTGCTCTTGGCCATTTTATCCTTTAGTCGATTCCGTTGTCATGCTTTTTTGGCGGACAGAGAAATCTAGACAGCGCCTCGCCTAAGGCAGTTTCGCTTCGGTTTCAACTCCTCTCGAAGAATGCTGTACTTTACATAATTGTGTGTGTGTGTGTGTGTGTGCGTGCGTGCGTGCGTGCGTGCGTGTGTGTAGATAATTTCATTTCGGTAATTTTATGCGATTGCACATCTGTTTTTAAATATTGACACGGAGTTTTAATTTTCGACATTATTTATCTTTTGCCGAATATATCTGATGACAATCTGTTGTTGTCTTTCTTTCTTTCTTTCTTTCTTTCTTTCTTTCTTTCAGATTAATTTCCTCTCAACCGTTGTTTTTGCGTTTCATCGTCTTCTTAAAACAAGCAGCCAACGTGATTTTATCTTTGCTTTCTTCAATCACGCAAAGCCATTTTGGATCTTTTAACTTTTTATCTTTGCTTAAAAACAGCAGAAGAAAGAAAAAAGAAACTGACCAGCAAGTTGCAAACATGTCGAGGTTTAAAGAAATAGTGAGAACATGAACATGAAAAGGATTTAAAATAAACAACATATTCAATGCAAATGCATGCCACCGGAAACTTATTTTAATATACGAGCAGACAAGACTGTCATATGATTAATATACGAGCAGACAAGACTGTCATATGATTAATATACGACCAGACAAGACTGTCCTATGATTAATATACGAGCAGACAAGACTGTCATATGATTAATATACGACCAGACAAGACTGTCCTATGATTAATATACGAGCAGACAAGACTGTCATATGATTAATATACGACCAGACAAGACTGTCCTATGATCAATATACGAGCAGACAAGACTGTCATATGATTAATATACGAGCAGACAAGACTGTCATATGATTAATATACGACCAGACAAGACTGTCCTATGATTAATATACGAGCAGACAAGACTGTCATATGATTAATATACGACCAGACTGTCCTAATGATCAATACGACGACAACTGTCCATATGATTAATATACGAGCAGACAAGACTGTCATATGATTAATATGACCAGACAAGACTGTCCTAGATTAATATACGAGCAGACAAGACTGTCCATATGATTAATTACGACCAGCAAGACTGTCCTATGAATTAATATACGAACAGACAAGACTGTCATATGATTAATATACGACCAGACAAGACTGTCCTATGATCAATATACGAGCAGACAAGACTGTCATATGATTAATATACGACCAGACAAGACTGTCCTATGATTAATATACGAGCAGACAAGACTGTCATATGATTAATATACGAGCAGACAAGACTGTCATATGATTAATATACGAGCAGACAAGACTGTCATATGATTAATCTACGAGCAGACAAGACTGTCATATGATTAATATACGAGCAGACAAGACTGTCATATGATTAATATACGACCAGACAAGACTGTCCTATGATTAATATACGAGCAGACAAGACTATAAACCGTTTATATACTCGTTCTTACTAAATTAGTACTAAAAAGTTAAATAGACACATGGTCGTCCATTAAACCCCGATTCGCATCTCATCATGGTTGATTGCCAGCTTGGTAACACTTTCATTTAATCAGGGTGGTGATAATACCACTGGTTGACCGAATCTCTGTGAGTGAAATTGGGTAGACGAATGAATTTGTGATCTGTCGATTGTCGTGCAGTTATGAAATCGCAATTCATCATGACTGAACGGTGCTGTTCTTGTTCCGATTGTTTATCAAACCAGTAAATGCATTATTTCTCAGAAACTGTAACTAATGTCCGCTCAACAGAGTTGCAGTAGAAACCACAGGCAGGCTCTATGAGTATTGAACGAAGATAAATGTGCCTGAGAAGGCGTCTGCAATAGGGATTGGCTAGCAGACAAGCATACTTACTGCTAAAATGAGACGTAATCACTGAAAAAATTGAAGCTTGTAAAAATCTAATTTCTCTAACGATACCATTAAAATAAAACCAAGCAGAGGATTAGTGTGAATCCTGCTTTGAAACGGGGAATCAGATTAGCGTATCACGTCTTCTACCCAATCGGGCGTCCTTTACAGAACATTTCAGAATTTAACTGGAAAACTTGCAAAGAATGGGTTTAGGCTTCTCATGAGTTTTGCAAAGAATGGGTTTAGGCTTCTCATGAGTTTTGCAAAGAATGGGTTTAGGCTTCTCATGAGTTTTGCAAAAAGAATGGGTTTAGGCTTCTCATGAGTTTTGCAAAGAATGGGTTTAGGCTTCTCATGAGTTTTGCAAAGAATGGGTTTAGGCTTCTCATGAGTTTTGCAAAGAATGGGTTTAGGCTTCTCATGAGTTTTGCAAAGAATGGGTTTAGGCTTCTCATGAGTTTTGCAAAGAATGGGTTTAGGCTTCTCATGAGTTTTGCAAAGAATGGGTTTAGGCTTCTCATGAGTTTTGCAAAGAATGGGTTTAGGCTTCTCATGAGTTTTGCAAAGAATGGGTTTAGGCTTCTCATGAGTTTTGCAAAGAATGTGTTTAGGCTTCTCATGAGTTTTGCAAAGAATGGGTTTAGGCTTCTCATGAGTTTTGCAAAGAATGGGTTTAGGCTTCTCATGAGTTTTGCAAAGAATGTGTTTAGGCTTCTCATGAGTTTTGCAAAGAATGGGTTTAGGCTTCTCATGAGTTTTGCAAAGAATGGGTTTAGGCTTCTGTTTTGCAAAGAATGTGTTTAGGCTTCTCATGAGTTTTGCAAAGAATGGGTTTAGGCTTCTCATGAGTTTTGCAAAGAATGGTTTAGGCTTCTCATGAGTTTTGCAAAGAATGGGTTTAGGCTTCTCATGAGTTTTGCAAAGAATGTGTTTAGGCTTCTCATGAGTTTTGCAAAGAATGGGTTTAGGCTTCTCATGAGTTTTGCAAAGAATGTGTTTAGGTTTCTCATGAGTTTTGCAAAGAATGGGTTTAGGCTTCTCATGAGTTTTGCAAAGAATGGGTTTAGGCTTCTCATGAGTTTTGCAAAGAATGTGTTTAGGCTTCTCATGAGTTTTGGTAAAGAATGGGTTTAGGGCTTCTCATGAGTTTTGCAAAGAATGGGTTTAGGGCTTCTCATGAGTTTTGCAAAGAATGCTTAGTTTCCTCATGAGTTTTGCAAAGAATGGGTTTAGGCTTCTCATGAGTTTTGGTAAAGAATGGGTTTAGGCTTCTCATGAGTTTTGCAAAGAATGGGTTTAGGCTTCTCATGAGTTTTGCAAAGAATGGGTTTAGGCTTCTCATGAGTTTGGTAAAGAATGGGCTTAGGCTTCTATGAGTTTTGCAAAGAATGGGTTTAGGCTTCTCATGAGTTTTGCAAAGAATGTGTTTAGGCTTCTCATGAGTTTTGCAAAGAATAGTTTAGGCTTCTATGAGTTTTGCAAAGAATGGGTTTAGGCTTCTCATGAGTTTTGCAAAGAATGGGGTTTAGGCTTCTCATGAGTTTTATAAAGAATGGGTTTATTTCTCATGAGTTTTGCAAAGAATGGGTTTAGGCTTCTCATGAGTTTTGCAAAGAATGGAGTTTAGGGCTTCTCATGAGTTTTGCAAAGAATGGGTTTAGGCTTCTCATGAGTTTGGTAAAGAATGTGTTTAGGGCTTCTCATGAGTTTTGCAAAGAATGGGTTTAGGCTTCTCATGAGTTTTGCAAAGAATGTGTTTAGGCTTCTCATGAGTTTTGCAAAGAATGGGTTTAGGCTTCTCATGAGTTTTGCAAAGAATGGGTTTAGGCTTCTCATGAGTTTTGCAAAGAATGTGTTTAGGCTTCTCATGAGTTTTGCAAAGAATGGGTTTAGGTTTCTCATGAGTTTTGCAAAGAATGGGTTTAGGCTTCTAAGAGTTTTGCAAAGAATGTGTTTAGGGCTTCTCATGAGTTTTGCAAAGAATGGGTTTAGGCTTCTCATGAGTTTTGCAAAGAATGGGTTTAGGCTTCTCATGAGTTTTGCAAAGAATGGGTTTAGGGCTTCTCATGAGTTTTGCAAAGAATGGGTTTAGGCTTCTCATGAGTTTTGCAAAGAATGGGTTTAGGCTTTCATGAGTTTTGCAAAGAATGGGCTTAGGGCTTCTCATGAGTTTTGCAAAGAATGTGTTTAGGCTTTCATGAGTTTGCAAAGAATGGGTTTAGGCTTCTCATGAGTTTTGCAAAGAATGTGTTTAGGCTTCTCATGAGTTTTGCAAAGAATGGGTTTAGGCTTCTCATGAGTTTTGCAAAGAATGGGTTTAGGCTTCTCATGAGTTTGCAAAGAATGGGTTTAGGCTTCTCGTGAGTTTTGCAAAGAATGGGGTTTAGGCTTCTCATGAGTTTTGCAAAGAATGGGTTTAGGCTTCTCATGAGTTTTGCAAAGAATGTGTTTAGGCTTCTCATGAGTTTTGCAAAGAATGGGTTTAGGCTTCTCATGAGTTTTGCAAAGAATGGGTTTAGGCTTCTCATGAGTTTTGCAAAGAATGTGTTTAGGCTTCTCATGAGTTTTGCAAAGAATGGGTTTAGGCTTCTCATGAGTTTTGCAAAGAATGTGTTTAGGCTTCTCATGAGTTTTGCAAAGAATGGGTTTAGGCTTCTCATGAGTTTTGCAAAGAATGGGTTTAGGCTTCTCATGAGTTTTGCAAAGAATGTGTTTAGGCTTCTCATGAGTTTTGCAAAGAATGGGTTTAGGCTTCTCATGAGTTTTGCAAAGAATGGGTTTAGGCTTCTCATGAGTTTTGCAAAGAATGGGGTTTAGGCTTCTCATGAGTTTTGCAAAGAATGGGTTTAGGGCTTCTCATGAGTTTTGCAAAGAATGGGTTTAGGCTTCTCATGAGTTTTGCAAAGAATGGGTTTAGGCTTCTCATGAGTTTTGCAAAGAATGGGTTTAGGCTTCTCATGAGTTTTGCAAAGAATGGGTTTAGGCTTCTCATGAGTTTTCGTTTGAGAAACGAAATCATTGTTTTCGCATCTAAATGAATCTTTTAGCCAGAAATTCTAACCTTTTATTTTTGACATCGCTTTGTCACAGGTGATGAAAAATGGGTTTTGCATATCAACAGCCAACGAAAAAGACAGTCTCACAAATGAAAAAAATAGTGCCAGTAACAAAAATTTGACTCCATCCCTAGAAGTTCTTTCTTTGTATCTAGTGGAATATTAAATGGGTTTTTCATTACTAGATATCGGAATATAGAATAAGCACCACTGAAGATGTTGTCAGAAACTTAATCGACAAACGAAGAATTACGTCGAATTTGTCCCTGCTCTGGTAAAGAGAAAAGTCCTATTCCTTACTCACCGGATTCACATTTGGTTTCATAAGAAATTAATTAAGAAGTGGCAGAACACCCAGAAAACAAAACAAAAAAAAAAATGAAAGCAGCCTTTTAAACGTTTTCTCAGGAAAGAAATCTACTGATTTCTTGGTATTTACCTGACATCCCTACTAAGGTAGGGTGTAACACAAGGTCTACTTTACGTCGGATGCCCATGCATATGAGCTAAGGAAATGATAGTCCAGTTACTGTAACCACGTAACTGGACTATTCAAAGGCCACGTTGGCCTTTGATATTACCCCAACTCTACTTAGCTTCTTTTTCCTTTTAATTATTCACCCAAAACAAGGTGATAATGCTACGAAGACGAAACGAGTTCTTCTATGTGCCCTGTCCCTTTAGGACGTAGGCGATCATGGCCTTCCACGGCTCCCTATCCCTGGTGACTCTTAGCACGCCTTTTCCTGTTACACCACTCAAACCCCGCTCTGCCATCCATTAGCTCAAGCCCATAAATCTAGAATATAAATGTATAGAAACTAACATGGCCATAAAATGAGGGATCAGTTTATATATTGATTATAATATAGATTTGATCCCCCACTTTATATCCACATTATAATTTCTTATAAACAATTGGCATATATCTTCTTCTTTCAGGACAGTAGGAAATCATGGCCTTCCACGTCTTTCTATCTCTGGCAGCTCTTAGCACGTCTTTTCCTGTTACACCATGCAATCCTCGTTCCGTCATCCACCTGATCAGATCCTTCAAATATGTTACCCGTTGCTTTCTCCTGTCTCTTTTTCCCTCTATCTGGCCTGTTAGTATCAGATTCTTCAAGCCCTCCTTCCTCATTGAGTGTCCCAGGAACTTCAGCTGTCTCTTCCTGATGCTCAGTATTAATTTCCTTTTTGTTTCCATCATTTCCAAGACCTCATCATTGCTCACATGCTCGATCCATGATATTTGCAGCATCCTTCTGTAAAAGAAACAGAAGAATCCAATTCTAAAAAAGAAACAAGGGATAAACGTCAACATTTGTTGAATAGACAGAAAAAGAAAAACTTAGCGCAATGAGGGAGGTGCTGTCGCCGGGTAGAAATTTCCAGAACTGAACGCCTTCTCCTATTTCAAATGAAGAGACAATAGATTCTAAAAGTGGAATCAGAGATTTTCATGATTACGTCTCTGATATTTAAATAAATTTAATTTGTTTTTGTAACAAAAATAAATTATATTGTTTTAAAATGATAAACTTTCTAACAAAACGTCATTACTTTCAAAGCATTTTGACCTCGTGTTAAATACAGGGTGCGATCGCTAAATTGTCACAATTTTATATTTTTTATTTCACGCATGTGCGTTGTTTGTTTTGATTTTGTTAACTTCACAGTATAGTAGGGTCAGTTGGGCACTGTCTGTGAGAAGAAGAGCACGTTAACTCAATTCAGTCCACCAGAAATTTGCGAAAGGTATCAGTGTTTGGCATTTGTACTGGAAGATGCAATACGAACATTTCAGAGTGTTCGGTTGTCAATCTGAAGACAGTTCAGAGGTTTCAGAAAGAGCTGGATTGGTTTAATGGTGATTACGAGGGCTTTTTGAGGGATTACTGGTGATTACGAAGTCATGCCTCCATTCATCTTTCCACAGGGCCTCAAGCTCAACACGGAGGCCTACATCAAGTGCCTTTAAAGAGGTAGTGCTGCCCTGGGTCAAGAGGGTAGTTGCCGGAAGACCCTATGTCTGGTAACAGGACTCTGCACCGTGCTACATAAACAAGAGAAACCAGTTATAGCTGTCAGACGATTTCTGTAACGACATCACCCCTTACATCAGACCACCTAACCCTCCCGACTCCAACCCCAACTGACTATTATGTGTGGCACAGTTGACCGACAGATCAGCAAAAGTACTTAAACCAACGGTAAGGACTATGGCAGCAACTACCAACTTAAACAAGGAGACCATTCAGAAGAATTGCAGTAGATTCCGAAGTCGTTTGGCGACCGTGGTTGAAGCTAATGGCTATTTAATTGAATAAATTTACTGTTTAGCACTTCAAGATATTTTTGTTTAAATATATCAGTTAAAATGAAATGTTAGTTTTATTATTTTTGCATCATTTAGATGACAATTTATCCACCACACCCGATATATATATATATATATATATATATATATATATATATATATATATATATATAATTCCAGGTGAAGAGGACTCAAGGTTATATTATTTTGGGTGCCCCAACATTTTATTCTATTATGAACAGTGCTTAATATAATAAATATTATAGAGCTTCATATAATTATAGAGTTATGAATTAATTGGACATTGCGACACGGACATTTCAACGTTTCGAGATAGGTTCTCATCATCAGGCAATGTTTGATGTTGGCTGTGCAGATGATTTAGATTCAAATTTTTTTTTAAAGATAAATTATCTGCACAACCAACATCAAACATTGCCTCATTGATGATGAGAATCTATCTTGTGAACATAGAAATTTCCGTGTCGCAATGTACAATTAATTCAGAACTATATATATATATATATATATATATTGGGTGGTTCAAAAGTAGTTGTACAGTAAATAATAACATTTATTTTGAGGTTACATATACGATTATATTTATCATTACAATTATTATATTGATAATACAAAAGCGCTTAAATTTTATGAACGCATTTCATCACAATTTACACAGCTTTGAAGTCTACCTCTCACTCCTAACATTATTGAACAAGTCTCCATGTGTGTTAATTTCTTGAAATGCGTCTCTTACGTAATTGTTCAAATCACCAAAACTTCATGGGTTTCGACTATAAACTTTGTCCCTGAGTCCTCCCCAAAAGAAGAAATTCATTGGTGTCAAGTTAGGTTAACGTGCAGATTAACCAATTCAACCTCTTCGGTCAATCCATTTCTCAGGAAATGTTCCTGTTTCATCAAGATTCTCACGGACTGCTCTTGAATAATGTGTAAATATAGGTCATGTAAATCCGTCTGTTGTTTTAACTGTGGAACAACTTGAATCATTAGAATTTCAAGATACTTATCTCCTGTGACTGTTCCATCAAAAGATATTGGTCCTAAAACAAAATAACTAGAAATACCACCCCAAATGGTGACACCAGGCTGTTTTAGTTGTTCGTTTAATGCTAAATGAATGTTCTCACGACGCCAGTAAATACAATTATGTCTGTTAATATGACCAAATAATTTAAAAGAATCTTCATCGGTCCACACAGTGTTATCTAAAAGTCTTGGATTCTTCAATTTCATTTAGCATCATCTCACTAAATTGCAGCCGCCTGTCCGAGTCGTCCTTCAATAAACCATGAATTAGCTGTGAACGATAAGCTTTTAACTCAACAGATTTCCGAATTTGAATAAAAGAGGCACGTAAAATGCTCACTTTCAATGAGGCCCTCCTGGCGGACTTCAGTGACAAGTTGCCTATGGCAACTAGATTTTGAGATAATAGCCGAAACAAATCGAAGAGTAGACCAATATTTAGATGTAAAATTAAATTTACAAAATGTCACTCCATATATGAAAGCAGACACAAATTGAAAATAAATAAACACAAGCTCTAATCATCCCCCCAAAATCATAATTAAGCAAATTCATAAAGGAATAGAAAACAGGCTATCAAAACATTCGTCAAACAAAATATTTGATGAAAAAAAAAGAAACTATGAAGATGCACCAAGGAAATCTGGCCATAAGAACATTTTTAAATACAATCACCAATCACTTTCGAGACATGATCGGCTAAGCATGTATCACGTATGGCACTTAACTGACGGACTGTCGTCAGTGAAACAACGGGGCCTGAATAAGAACCCAGTGGGACTTACTAACAAAAAAACTAGCTTGTTAACCATAACTCCTCGACAGACACGCAGAATTTTAGCTTTTCCCATACAATGACCCAATTGATAGGCATTCTTGTGAAGGTGGTACCCACTTGCATTAGTTAGCGTGTCTAGGTTTACGACGAGCAGTAAGGAACCGTTTCATTTTGTATTTGTTGAATTTGAAGAAGCTGTATCACAAGTCTCATTACAAATTAAGGTCTGTATTACTTGTAAAGGGCCATCAGAACACTTATAGGTCCTATTTCATTTGTGTTATTGAGTCGAGGTTGTTCGTAGACACCAACCGTAACCCAAACGCTTTCTTCGGAATAAGCAAGTTAAGTGGGTTTTAGAATCGGAAAAAAAAAAATACTAATTAGCCTCCCTGAAAGCGGCTACTACAACCAATTCATTCCAGTAACAATTGGCTACTTGAACTGAAGGCAAAATGCTTTTCTTAAAACCGGGGATTAGAAGTTGTTTTTATTGTGATTCTAAGATATATGATATATACCTGACTCATTAACATATTCACAATTTCCTTTATAACGACATCTAGATTTTTTTAGGGTTGCCGTTAGAAATAATACAACTAATACTTTCACTATTTACATTGTTCGGGTTAGTGTCCTCATCTTTATTTTCAAGTTTACGACGTTTCGGCTGTTGTACACTTCAGCCTTCTTCATGAATTTCGAACCGAACCTTTTATTACGATCACTGGGGTATATCATTCTCATTTCATGTTTTGTTTTTCATACGTGTGTTTCATTTATACAGGTTTTATGATTTTTTTTATTCATACAGTCGCTTGTAAGCTGAAAAATAAAGCCAGTTTTATAAAGATAGTTTTTGTGTATAATATCTACAACTATAACAACGTTAACATTTTTACTCGGTGTCTTACTTAAATAAAGGAGGGCTGAATGAAATGTTTTTTGATTTTATATGTGTAAGTTTAAAGCTTAATCAGCATAATAAAGCAGGACATTTTACATGAATATATTTTTTAACAGAAAAATATTTTATTTTTGCTGGTTTAACTTATTCCGTTGTGGGGGTCCACAAGTGAATAAGTGACTGGAAAGGTGGGGAACGGGACAAAAAAGGTTAGGAACCACTGGTCTACACGGGGACACACTCTTGTGGCTTCTGTCCAGCGGCAATCGCCTTCCGTAATTGTCAACACTAATAAATGTGTAATATTTCCCATTGCAACATGTTTACATATTACCATACTATATATATATATATATATATATATATATATATATATATAATTCTTATTCTAACCTATTGATAGAAAACACCACTGGAAATTTCGCAAACTTAAGGAATTAGCGCATATGCTGGGCCACAAAAATAATACAACTAAAACTTTCCCTATTTACATTGTTCGGGTTATTGTCCTCATCTTTATTTTTATGTTTACGACGTTTCGGCTGTAGTACGCTCCGGACTTCGTCATGAATTTCGAACCGAACCTTTTATTATGATCACTGGGGTATATCATTCTCATTCCATGTGAGATGCCACTTATGGTAGCCACGTATTTATCTCCCTTTAACTTAACTCTCTAAGTTCACCACTGTTGTAGCCTGGTATTGAATTCGCACTATTTAGGTCAATCCACTGAAACTAACCAACGTCTTTACCCACTGCACCATGTGTCCTTGAAAATATCCGCATATAAATTTCTGAGACTTATAAAGCTAATGTCTCAGTAAAATTTTTTTTAACAAAGCTTATATTGCAATTTTTTATGCTAATGATTTTCTCTAGGACATTTTATCCGAGCTCATATTGCAATATTTGACGCTACTGGAAATTACATAAACTCAAGAAAACAACACATACGCCAGGCCAGAAAAATCTCCGAAGCCGAGGCCAAGAATAGAAATTAATACAATGTCGGAATCAGCAATATGGAGTGCTAGAGAAAATCATTACCATCAAATATTCTTCTGATAAGAGATAGTTACTAAGACATTAGTATAGACAAATACTAACATAACAAGAATCCACATTTCGTAGGATTTACATTTTAGCAGTGCTCGATGCGTAGTAGAGCAATATTTGAAGTATTTTTTTATTATTGGAATTTATAATAAGAAATTGTTTTTTATCGCTACGCGCAGCTTTTGTGTAGCGGTGAAAAATGTTTTTATTATAATTCTAATAATAAAAATATCACTACAAATATATAGAATACGACTAATACTTTCACTATATATATATATATATATACATAAATATATATGTATATATATATATATATATATATATGTGTGTGTGTGTGTGTGTATGTGTGTGTGTGTGTGTGTTTAGGCAGAAAAAATGTTAAGCAGGTCAGATTAAATAAATTGCAAACATTATGTCTGATTATTGGGAACATCGAGAAATGGATAATAAAATCAACTGTCAAAGTTACAGCGTATTTTTGACATCTTTCAGTTATAATACGTGAAAGGTTATTTGTGAATACGAACAGATTTTATTAAAAATAAACAGATATAACGTTTGCAATACACACACACACACACACATATATATATATATATATATATATATATATATATATATATATATATATATATATATCAGCATGCAGTGTGGGTATAGAAGAATCCAAAGGAGTATCCTGTACATACAGTGGTAGGATAACTCTCTAAGAGAGCTCTAAATATATATGTATATAAATACATATAGAGCAAATATAAGAAAAATTAAGACAGGCACGTTATTTCATGGTGAATCGGAAGTATAGGCCTATTTCAGGCGAAGGATCGTCAGCTTCCGTCTTTATTTTACAAAAGATTTTACACGAACCTATCTATCTATCTATCTTATAAATTATATTTTAGAACATGTACATAATGTTTTGCATATATGTCCTCTACAATCGTATGGTTGTTTCGACATTGGGTCTCCAACGTCTGTTCAGGAGGAATATATATATATATATATATATATATATATATATATATATATATATATATAAGTAAATTAAACCTAGTGAGCCAACAAACCTACCAAGGTTTCACCTAAGCGGATCTTCAGGAAATATATATATATATATTTAGGTAGCAAATTTTCTTTTACGCATGTCAAATTAAATAAATTGCAAAATTTCAAATGTTTTCATTTGTACCTTCTTATTCATATGTAGGATTGTTATTGAAAGATTTTGTTAAAGTTGTTAAGGTTAAATATTTAGCAATGCGATGGGGAAATTTTTACGGATATTTTATTTTCGTAGACCTCACTATGAGTGTATTTAGTCATTAACTCAAGAATTGAGTTTCATCCGAATATTACATATTTGTTATAATCGTTTCACACCAAGCGAGAATTTATGTTGTAGACATAATAACTCTATCCTACCAGTAAAGCTTGTCTTGATTATTGAGCATTTTCAACCCTTGTCCTTGATGTTCAATACATTTTTATAGTAAAACTATTAGCAATACATTTACATATACCAACTTATGGCACTGTTTTGCTAGTAAGGCTTGTTATAATTCCTGACCATAGACAGTCCCCATTTCAACGTATTTCTATAACAAAACTGTTGTGGATTCCGGGTGAAGAACCGCACAAAATAATGAACAACAAAAACAGATATGGAGATGGAAATATTGGTTATATTAAACGTAATATACAAACTTAAACACAGGTTAGTAAATCCAGGAATACTATTCGTAAGAAATAAATATATACAAGTCTTGAAGTGAAGTCGTTGGAAATAGTATATCCGTGTAGATTATTCTAGCTGAGTGGAGCTCAGAACTATTCTGACTTCTGATGCGGTAGTCTCTGGGTAACTTCGGTATCTCTCGGTAACTTACGTATCAGTTTCGGTACTCTCCGATAACTGGCACGGATCTCTACGATTACTCTCTCCTTCCCAACTGCAACAGCTGTTCTGTCTATGACAAGAGTATATGTATACTCAGTCGAGTTCATTATCATATATAAAACCCATTAGCAATTCATTTTTCTAGATACATTATTGACAATACGTTTCTAAAGGAATCAGATTTGAATGTTGAATGAAATATACTGATTTACTAAACATAGCTTAGTTGTGGCGCAAGGCCTAAAATAGGGAGTACCAAGTGAGGATTGAACTCATTAAGTAGTCGTAAATGATCTAGTGAGACAAGCTTATTAATCCTTAATTCGTTTCAAGATGGCCGAATGCAATTATATATAATGTTTTATGAAAATATTTATCTGAAGTAGATAGTTTTTTGCAACGGAGAAATCATTTTTGAATTATTTACAACACTTTACTGGTCTAATTTAAATCTGACCTATAACTGTTTAGTATATATATATATATATATATATATATATATATGTGTGTGTGTGTGTGTGTGTGTGTGTGTGTGTAATTAGGCAGCAGATTCTCTTTTAGACATGTCAAATTAAATTAATTGCTAACATTATGCATGCTTATTTTTTAATAAAATCCGTTCTTACTCACGAATAATCTTTCGTGTATTAAAACAGTTTTATAAACTTAAGACAGAATCTATAAAGGATAGACAGGAGAAAAGGATGAATTCATCTAAACTCATAAATAAATCCTTAAATATTGCTGCAAAAAGAATTACACAATCACCCAGAAATATTAATTAAGAAAGCTGATAAAGCTAACATATTTGTTGTTTTAAACAAGTTTGACTACAACTCAAAAATAGAACAGTTCTAAAAAACTTACCAATAATCCTACCACTCTGCTAAAAGCGAAAATTGAGGAACTAATCACGGCTAACAATGCGGAATAAGATAATCTTAAAACTTACTGAAACAATCGGTGATTATAAACCAGGATACATTTATGGTTCTATCAAAACACACAAGCCTAATTTTTCATTTCGCTTTATTATATCACAAATCCCCACTTTTATATACAAACTAAAACGCTTAACCAATTAATTACGCCATTCACACCTAACAAATACAGCATTAAATAATCTCTTGGACTTATATAAATATTAAAAACTAAAAAAAAAAAATAATAATGGAACCATTTGCCTAATTTAACGTTAAAAATTTGTTCACCAAATTTTTAGTTAGAGAAACTAATGACATTATTATAAAATTATATAAATATATAATAAATTTCTGTCCATATTAAAAATTAAACTTAAAATAGTAAGAAATGTGCTTTAAACCGAAATCCTATTCTATGCTCATTGAAATATTGAATAAAGTATTCAGTGATAACCGCCCAGAAGTGAATTAAAAAATAATTTGGAAGTCTGAGACTCTAAAAAAAAATATGAATAATAGTATTTTTGACGGACCTGAAATAGACTACCACCACGTTTATTTCGTTGTTTTCATTTTTTTAAAT